>PVIH01003805.1:0-152474 GCA_004025045.1 Sigmodon hispidus
TTCTTCTATTCCTATTATTCTCAAATTAGGTCTTTTCATGGTGTCCCAGATTTCCTGAACATTTTGAGTTATGGCTTTTTTAGTTTTACTATTTTCTTTGACTGATATATCTATTTGAGCTACTGAGTCTTCCACTTCAGAGATTCTATCTTCCATCTCTTGAACTCTGTTTGTTATGCTTGTATCTGTAGTTCTAGCTATTTTCTTCAGGTTTTCTATTTCCATTTTTGCCTCATTTTATGCCTTTTTTTATTGCTTCTATGTCAGCTTTTATTTCAGCTTTTAGTTCCTGGCATGTTTCTTTCATAGATTTGTTCATCTCTTCCAATTTTTTGGTTGTATTTTCTTCTATTTCTTTAAGGCTTTTTTTCTTATCTTCTTTGAGAGCTTCGATGATCATCAAAAAGGAATTTTTGGTGTTGCTTCCTTCTGTTTCCTCTTCATTGCTCAGTTCAGGTCTTGTGTTTGTAAGATTGCCACTCTCTTCTGGAGTTACCATGTTGTCCTTTGTATTATTATGTAATTTTTTGCACTGACGTTTGCCCATGGCTTCAGTGGTTCACGATTAGATGAGTCCTGGTCAGTTGTGGTACTCGGGTTTGTGTGCCTCCTGTCACCTTTCAGGTCAGGGTCTGAGTCTGTCTTTCAGAGACCCTTGCAGTTGTTGGTTCGCTCAGTTCGAGGTTGTGGTGGGGAGCCATGCAAATTCCCTCAGCAGGAGCTGTGGATGTGGTCAGGGGCAGAGTTTACCTGCTCCTGCTCCAGAGTGCGCTGGGATTCTGCAGACAGCACTCGGTCCCCCCGGGAGCGGAACCGCACTATAGTACTTTCTTAATTGAAACTTTGAAATATGTATATTATTTACTGCCTGTTTTATATAACTTCAATTTTAACAGGGCTGGATGTATATTTTTCCTTCAAATAATCAGAACAAGAACTTCAATCAATACAGTCAAGATCTTCTCGATTGAATACCTGATTGTATAAGCATAAATTATACAGCCTAAAACATACCATCATAAATCATTTGGAAGTAGACGTAGTGTGTCAAGTGATTTTATGTATGTCCTAATTATTTCTAAGAGTAGGAGCTAGTTTTTATGTCTTTGTGGTAGTCCTGTAAAATGTTTCACAAAGTATTCCAGGTCAATTTTTTTTTATAATTATAGTGGCATTTTACCTTCCTTTTTCTTTTTTAAAATGAGTATAGGGTTTTATTGCAATACCCATACTTTATTTTTTGAAATAAAATAATTATATTATTTATCCCTTTTACATCTTCCCTCCTACCCTTCCCATTTGATGTTTTTTAAGGAAAATTTGGTAGATAGTTAATAAACAACAAAATGTAAGTAAATGTGTTCATATGTTTAGTTGCATTAATTTGATTTTAAGGAAGATTACAGAAAATAACATCCAAGATTTTCTACTATGTTTATCTTTGCTTGCCTTGATGAATCTAAATTCAGTATGTGTCCATAGTACATTTTAAGCAGCTTCATATACTCCTAGTGTAACATTATAACATCTTATTCTACTACGTTTGCCTATATGGTTAAGGAATTGCAGACATGAATTGTTGCTCCTATCTTAGTGTCATTTTGATTCACATAAGTGTAATTATGCTGTATATGTTTTCTATAATTGCAGTTCTTTATTTTCTGTCTCAAGAAGCCTGAAACATTTTTTTCTTCATTTTTTAAAATCAAATTTTATATAACAAAGCAAAACATCCAGGATAGCTTAAAAAACATAGAGTAATAAAACTTCTCTTTTCTCTAAAATATATGAAACATACAAAATAAAATCTAAAGCTCCTCAAGCCAGGTTAGGCTCAGCTACAAATGAAGAAAGCACAGAATTTCAGTGCTAATGCTCATAGATGCACTATGGCCACCACAAATTCCTGCTAAGCAACCCTTCTGCAGTCAAACAGTTTTGTGTGTGTGTGTGTGTGTGTGTGTGTGTGTGTGTGTTTGTGTGTTATGAATCACTTTATTCACCCATCATCTTTTAATACACAAAGAATGTTTTTGCTTAAAGTCCAGTAATGAGTGAGTACATCTGCTATTTAATCTTCTGGATTTATGAGACCTTGCTCAGGAGGATATACTCCAAATCCATCCATTTGTCTGCAAATTTTAGGATATCATTTTTTCTTACTGCTGGGTAGTACTCCATTATGTATATACACCACAGTTTGTTAATCCATTCTTCAGTTGAGGATCATCTAGGTTGTGTCCAGGTTCTTGCTATTACTAATGATGCTGTCATGAACATATTTGAGCTAAGGTTTTGGGGGTGTGAATGTATGTCTTTAAGGAATATGGCAAATAGTGATATTGCTGCATCCTTGGGGAGATAGATTCCCACTTTTCTGAGAAACTGCCATACGTATTCCAAAGTGGTTGAAAAAGTTTACACTCCCACCATCAATGAAGGAGTGTTTCCCTTGCTCAGCATCCTCTCCATCATAGGCTGTCATCTGTGTTTTTTATCTTAGCCATTCTGACAGGTATAAGATGTTATCTTAAAGTTGTTTTGATTTGTATTTCTCTAAATACAAATGGTTAAAGATGTTGATTATTTTTTCAAGTGGCTTTCAGCCATTTGTGACTCATCTACTTAGAATTACCTTTTTAGTTCTGAACCCCATTTTTTCATTGGGTTATTTAAGATTTGGACTCTAGTTTCTTGATTTCTCTATATATTTTAAAGATCAGTCCCAGGTCACTTGTAGAGTTGGGGAAAATCTTTTCCCATTCTGTAGGCTATCTTTCTGTCTTACTGACTCTGTCCTTCAGCTTACTGAAGCTTCTCAGTTTATTTTTAATGATACTGAGGAAACAAGTTTGAAAATACCTTAAATAGAAGATTACCATCTTCAGAATAATGGCATCAGTCTGATGGTGGAATACTGTACAATCACAGCTTGACATAGTAGATATGCCAAAAGAGATGACTGAGAGAATCAATCTTAATATCAGAATGTTCCAAGCACAATTTCTAGACATTTATACTAAAATAAACTTTAGTATTTAACGTTTATGCCTGGCTTTTCTCTTTCTAATATTAGAAAGAAGACCCAGATATCTAAAAACAAAACTTATTTATGTGATTGGACACACCTGTATTGGAAAAATTGTTCTTCATTTATTCCCTCAGACAAGCTGCTTAACCTCTTTAAACTTCTGTCCTTATCTGTAAAATAGGGTATTTATAGCACAAACCTCAAGATACTGTACAAGAAACTTAACAAGAATAAATTGTGCATATTAAGTGTTCACTAAGAGTTAGCCATTACTAATAAGAGAGTCAAAACAGCCCACAAAGCTTAATCTTGTAGTTTGTTGGAATCTCCTTGTGCAGTGAATTATTATCATTTCTCTATGGTCTTGGTGGTGTCTTCCTGAAATCACTCCACGTAAAAGTAGCACAAAAAGTGAGATGCATGTCAAAATATTTTATTGAAGACTCATTTTATAAGAAACTATATAACAATTAATTAAATGTATTTTGAAAGGTAAAAGTTCTAAAAGTATCCAGTCTCTTGCAATTTTATTTCTGTTTTTAATGCAGAATAATCCTTAATGCAATTTGAAAAAAAATAGCAGAATCTGTCACTGTCCTATTTACATACATTTAAACCTGAAACCACATTAGTATTATCACAAGTACTTGTCCTGTTGAAATGATATGAGAAATATATAATAAATGTTAACACTAGATCAATATTACATAGAAAGAAGCCTGGAAGAATTTCATAAATAGTTCTAAAACCTGAATAGTTGACAAAATTAACATATTGAGAATGATATATTGAATCATATTTATCTACAGTATAAAATTTGAGAAATGTTTATGCATGAAACCTTACTAAATTTAGTATGATAAGGTGGAAAATCTGTTTTTGGTAATGATTCTATTATGACACCATCTGAAATAAGGATTGATTACTCCTCATTACTCCAGAATTCTTGGGTGGTTTCTCAAATATTACAGAAATAAAATGATGGTGTATGCAATAATTATTCTTTGTTTCCTCATCTTAATTCACAATGTGTCTATTATCAGTATTTTGTTCTTTTCCCATGATGAAGAATGTTGTTTTTATGTGTAGAGAGAGAATATGTTTATACACTTACCAAGTGATGGATATTTTGGCTAAGTTCAGTTTTGGGTTACTGAAACTGAAGTTGTCATTATCATTCGCATATAAGCATTAATATGGCCAAGCATTTATTTTTTTTATGTATATGTCCAGGAATGAAGGAGGTAGCCAAATGAAGGGTTTTATCAATATTTTAAAGAAATTCTAAACTGTTTCCTAATATTTTATAAAATCAGGAAACCTCACCATATGTGGATGAGGTCTTTAGATTAATCATCTCTAAAGTAAACTTTCATATGTTCAGGTACTTAAATATATATATCTTGTATATTTTTTAAATAAAATAATTATATAGTTCTTTCCCCATGTTCTTTGCCCCTTCCAATCCTTCCAATGCAACCCATCAATCAGTTTCAAATTTTTGGTTTCTATTTTTTTTATTGTTCTTACATTCCTCCTTTTTGTGGTTTCTTATTTTTGGTGTTTGTTTTTTATGATTTTTTGATATTTTAATTTGTGTAAAGTACTATCAGTTTTATTAGATTACAGTTTCTATTTTTCAGATTTGTTAACCTCTAATGAAGAGCTTTAAATGCTTTTAAATATCTAGATAGTTTTACTTTCTATTTCATATCAACATTGAATGGAAAATCCTAGAAGTTTTATATAACCTTTCCGTCTTTTCTAGTATCAATACTCGACACAAGAACAGTGTAATTAGTATGATCCTCTCTGCTTGAAACAAACTCTAAATTCCCACAGTTTAAAATGGGCTTCACTCCCACTGTTCAACAAGTTTTGTCAGTTTTATAACGTTCTATTTAACATATCTACCTTATATAAAGGTGCAGTAGTTTCACAATCTCCAACTCCAAAGTTTACTATGTTCCATTTGTGCATTTTCTTTATACTTAATGTCTCATAAACACTGATCTCCTAAATTCTCTATTGTTTGATTATGTCCATTTGATTATGATTGTCATACTTACAGTCATATAGTCTGCAGCCTTTGAAGACTGCAGTCTTTCACTTGGTAATTTAAATTTAAATTTAATTTATCTTGGAATGGCCTAAAATAACTCCTGTAATTTCAGCACTGGATACTCTATCATTGTCTGGACTTGGTTTTATGTATTTATTCACTTTTTGAAGAATATCTTGGTTTCCTGTAACTATTTACAACCAGACATGTTCAGAAGTACTGTAAAATATTTTTATAAAGACAAATTATGTTAAGTATTAAGAATTTTCTAGAAGTCTATTATGAGGTGCCATATATTAGTGAAATTAGTCATTTTATCTGCTTTATTAATAAAGATATAGTTATATAGAGATTATGAGAGCGCAGTTCAAACCAGTCTGGAGCTAGTACATGTTACATGTCTACATGATTTTTATTTGGATAGAAATTTTATATTAATTCATTGCAAAATGTGTAATCTTTTATATCTAATTTCCTTAAACTTATAATGTTATATTTTGTCCTATAAGTTTATTAAATGTGGCCTCTTTTGTTACTGAGAAGTGCTTGATGATATAGCTTATTCTATATTCATTTATTCATCCTTCAGTTTGTATTCTGGTGATTTGCTTAAAAATTTGGTCAATTTGAAAAACGAAGGTATATAAATACACAAAGAAGTCTTATGTGGATATATGACTCTAATTGTATTTAATAAATAAAAATAGCTGTTTGTGGTGGTTTGAAAAAATATGCCTGAAAAAGGGAGTGGCACTATTAGGACCTATGACCTTGATGGAGTAGATGTGACCTTGTCAGAGGAAATGTGTCATTCTAGACTTGGGATTTGAGATCTCATATATGTTTAAGGCAAAAACAATTTTTCAGACCACTTCCTTTTGCCTGTGAGTCAAGATGTAGAACTTTCAGGTTCCTCACCAGCACCATGTTATTCCTATACTCCACCATGTCTCTCCATTAGGATAATGGATGAAATCTCTGAAATTCTGTGCTACTCAATTAAATATTCTTTTTCATAAAAGTTGACATGGTCACAGTATCTCTTCACAGCTATAGATACCTTAACTAAGAAAGCAGTTGGTACCAGTGACTGGGGTATTACAGAGATAGGTTGAACCATATTTTTTTTGGAGTAATCTGGATTTTGGGAGTTTGGGTTAAGAAAGCACTGGAATGCTACAAGGATTGTTTAATGGGCCATACAGTTAGAAGCATGGATATGGTGATGAGTTATCTGAACTGTGCTGGCCTGGTTTCAGAAGAGAAGGCTATTAATATATGGCTTAGATATCCTTACTTTGTGATGTTTTAATGAAGAAAGTAGCTGTCTTTTGTCCTGGTCTTAAGAGTCAGCCTGAGGCATATGATATGCTAGAATAAGTGACCCCAAGATTTGTACCAACAAACTTCTACAGCTGATAAGTACCTTCAGTAATGTAGCAAAATACGAGATTAACTGAAAGTACAAAAAGTAGTCTTTCTATATAGAAATAAAAAAAAATGAGCTGAACAAGAAATCAGAGAAACACATGCTTTACAATACCCACAAATTATATAAAATACGTTTAGTTAACTCTAACTAAGCAAGTAAATAAAATTTAAGTCATTGAAGAAAAAAATTGAGGAATGTATCAGAAAACGAAAAGATCTCCAATGTTATGGATTAGGGCCAACATAAAAAAGCTGGTAATCTTATCAAAAGTAATGTACAAATTCAATACAATCCTCATTAAAATCCCAACACAATTCTTCACAGATCTTGAAAAAACAATACTCAACTTCATATGGAAAAACAAAAAATCGAGAATAGTTAAAAATAATCCTGAAAAAGAATGCAACTTCTGGTGGCATCACCGGGACCAGAGTCTGGGATAAGGTGTTACAGATTGATCCTGGTCCTGAAATGCAACTTTCCAGATTGGGGATCAGGTGCCAGAACCTGCTCACCTCTCAGTATAAAATCTTTAGCCTAGAGTAGCCCATAGGTCTAAACCAGCTCTCCCAAATAAACCACCCTCATCTCCTTGGTTTTCTATTCATTATATGCCATTCAACCTATGGTTCAGGCATAATGCTTGCTGGCCCTTACAATTTAACCCATTTCTTTTAATCTATGTTTTGTCACATGTCTCCTGGCTTTCTTGCACTTTTTCATCTTGCTCCTTTGGCAACACTTTGCAGCTTCTCTCTCTGAATCTGCCCTCCTCCCCTTTTATGTATGCTTGATTTCCTGCCTGCATCTAAGATGCCAAAGGTCAAAACAGTTGCTTTATTAGCCAAAGATAATTTACAGCATACAGAAAGACACTTCACAATCACAATCACTTTCCTTTTTATGTCTAATCAATAAGGAAGATTTCCATTTCAACATAGGAAAATTACATATAACAAAACAGCTATCAAGCAAGAATTACTCTTACACTTCAATTTGAGTTTTGTGCAGGGTGCTAGGTTTGGATCTATTTCCATTCTTCTACATATTACTATCTAGTTATGCCAACACTAATTATTGAAGGTACTATCTTTCTTCCATTGGATATTTTTGGCCCCTTTGTCAAAAATCAAGTGTTCATAGGTGTGTGGGTAAATGTTAGAGTCTTAAATTTTATTCCATTGATCTACAAAGTCAGGTTTTTATGACAGTATGAGGCTGTTTGTATTACTATAGCTCTATAGTATAGCTTGAAGTTAAGGATGGTGATGCCTCCTGAAGTTCTTTTATTGAGCAGGATATTTTTGGCAATTGTGGGTTTACTTATTATTCCATATGAAGCCGAGTATTTCTCTTAAGGTCTGTAAAAAATTGTGTTGGGATTTTGATTGGTGTGGTCATTTTTGATATATTGATCCTACCTATCCAGGAGCATGGGAGGTCTTTCCATTTTCTGATATCTTCATTAATTTCTTTCTTCAGTGGCTGTAAGTTTGTGTCAAACAGGTCTGCTACTTCTGTGGTTAGAGTTACACTAAGAATTTAATATTATTTGCAGCTATTATAAAGGGTGATGTTTCTATTTTTATGTTTAGCCCTTTTATCTTAATGTATAGAAGGGCTATTAATTTTTTCAGTTAATCTCGTACCCTGCTACATTGCTGAAGGTGTTTATAAGCTGCAGGAGTTTCCTGGTAGAATTTTGAGGGTCATTTATTTAAACAATCATATCATCTGCAAATAGAAATAGTTCGACTTCTTCCTTTCTGATTTGTACCCCATTAATCTCTTTTTGTTCTCTTATTGCTTTAGCTAGAACTAAGAGAATTACATTGAATAAATAAGTAGAGAGAGGACAGCCCTGTATTGTTCCTGATTTTAATGGGATTGCTTTGAGTTTTTGTCCATTTATTTTGATGTTGGCTGTCAACTTGCTGTATATTGCCTTTCTTCTTTCCAAAGTATAGTTTTGACTTTTTTGTCAAAAATTATGTGTTCATGAGTGTGTGTATTCAAGAATCATCAACTCCACAAAATAATAATTAGAAACACTCTCACCTAAAAAAGAAGACTGCAGGAAATAATAAAATTTAGGGCTGAAATCAATACAATTTAACCAAAGACAACAATATTAAGAATTAGTGATTCAAAAAGTTGATACTTTGAGAAAGTCAACAAAATAGATAAATCCTTATCTAATTAACCAAAAAGCAAAGAGAGTATAATCATATTAACAGAATCAGAAATGAAAAGGGGACTTAATAACACATATCCAGGAGATCCAGAGAATCATCAAGTCATACTTTGAAAATCTATACACCACTAAAATGGAATACCTAAAAGAAATGGACAGCTTTCTGGACAGGTACTATTTAACAAAATTAAATCAAGACCAGATAAATGACCTAAACAAACGTATGACCCTCAAGAAAATTTAACCTGTTATTAAATGCCTCCCAAGTAAAAAAAGCCCAGTGCCAGATGGTTTAGGTGCAGAATTCTACCAGACATTCAAAGAAGAACTAATACCAATACTCCTCAATTTGTTCCATATAATAAAAACTGAAGAAACATTGCCAAACTCTTTTTATGAGGCCACAGTCACCCTAATACCCAGGCCACTCAAAGACACAATAAAGGAAGACAATTAAAGAACAATCTCCCTCATAAACATTGAGGCAAAAATAAAAAAAATTCTGGCATACTGAATTCAAATCAAAAAAAAAAAAAATACACCATGATCAAATAGGCTTCATTCCAGAGATACAAAGATGGTTTAACATATAAGAAAGTGTGAATGCCATCCATCATATAAAAAAACTGAAAGAAAAAAAAACCACATGATCATCTCCTTAGGTGCTGAAAAAGCCTCTGACAAAATCCAACATTCCTTCATGATAAAAGTCCTGGAGAGATTAGGAATACAGGGAAAACACCTAAATATAATAAAGGTAATATACAGCAATCAGATAACCAATATCAAACAAAATGGAGAGATAGTCAAGCTCCCCATATCTATTCTATACAGTTCTGAAAGTTTTAGCTAAAGCAATAAGCAATAAAAGAAAAAAGGTAATTAAAGAATTATAAATTGCATAGAAAGGAGCCAAACTATCTCTGTTTGCACATGATAAGATTATACCACTTCTGGGTGTACACCCTAAAGAGGCACAATCACACTCCAAAGGTATTAGTTCAACTATGTTCATAGCAGCATTATTTGTAATACCAAGAACCTGGAAACAACCTAGATGCCCCTCAACTGAAGAATGAATTAAGAAACTGTGGTACATCTACACAATGGAATACTACTCAGCAGTAAGAAAAAATGATATTCTAAAATTCACAGGCAAATGAATGGATTTGGAGAATATCCTCCTGAGCGAGGTATCACAATCTCAGAAAGATAAGCAGGGGATGTACTCACTCATTAGTGGTCTCTAAACAAACAAACAAACAAGAAAAAAAGCCAAGCATGTCCAAGAAGCAAACCACAACCACTGAACAGCTTGAGATCAGAAACACCCTGGACTGACCCTTTGGATCACACTCCAACTATAGGAACATCTGACTCACTCTTGAGGGAGGGGGCACAAAACTGGTTTTGCCAGGAGTGGAGACTATCCAAGCATTATTGGGTCAGTGGGACCATAGGACTGTCTGCTCCCTGCCCAGGGAGGGGATGGGGAGTTGTGAAGAAAGAATGACCTGATGTGGCGGCAGGGGGAAGGGTCCTTGAATAAGGATATACAGGGATGGAAAAAAAATTCAGAGGGAAAGCTGAACACAAAGTAAATATATGTGTAGCAATCTTATTTGCATTATCACCCTTGATAAGTCATGCTATGATTTTTATTTTCTTCATAGTTATTTTTAACCTCTCAGCATTTTAAATTCATTTTACTGTTTTTCTTGATAAATACAAAATAAATAAAAAAAATAAAAAAATAAAAAAAAAGATTGTATACATAAGGGATCCCCAAAATTCTACCAGGTTACTCCTATAGTTTAAGGTCTTGTACACCTTCAGCAATGTATCAG
This sequence comes from Sigmodon hispidus, assembly GCA_004025045.1. Taxonomy (NCBI): domain Eukaryota; kingdom Metazoa; phylum Chordata; class Mammalia; order Rodentia; family Cricetidae; genus Sigmodon; species Sigmodon hispidus. Next base: position 10,567 of record PVIH01003805.1, read on the forward strand.
GGTATAAGATTAACTAAAAGAAAATCAATAGCCCTCCTATACACTAAGGATAAAAGGACTGGAAAGAAAATAAGGGAAATATCACCCTTATAATAGTTGCAAATAGCAATAAATATCCTGGCATAACTCTACCTAAAGAAGTAGCAGACCTGTTTGACAAAAACTTTAAATCACTGAAGAAAGAGATTGTAGAGGATATCAGAAAATGGAAAGATCTCCCATTCTCCTGGATAGGTAGGATCAACATAGTAAAAATGGCAATCTTACCAAAACAAATCTACAGATTCAATACAATCTCTATCAAAATCCCATCACAATTTTTTACAGACTTTGAAAGAACAATACTCAACTTCATATGGAAAAACATAAAACTCAAGATTGCCAAACAATCCTGCTCAAGAGAAGAACTTCAGGAGGCAACACCCTGCCTGACTTCAAGCTGGGAGGAGGGATGAGAGGGGATCTGTGGTTGGTATGTAAAGTGCTTGAAACTTTTTCTTGAACAAAAAAAAATGCTGAAAGCCTATGAAGATGTATTGAACAAGAAAGCCATATTTCATTTGTCACAACAAGCAACAAAACTAGGCATCTTCAACCACAGGATTCTGACTTCAGAGTTGAGGATAGAAGAAAGGAGTCAGGGAATTTGTCTCTGTAACTACAGAAAGCCACATAGGCTGGGCATATGTGAGAGGTGTTTTTGAATGGAGGCCTAGAGAGGCCATTGAGTGAAGCTGTGAAGGCAAGGCCAGGGTTTTCGTGAAGTCTCTGAGATATTATTGATGCCAAAGCTGTGGGATATCTGAGGGGAAGAGCTGCTAACAGGGAGTAAAAAGAGCTCAAAAGATAAGAGTTTGGAATTTGTCCTCACTATGCTTTCTTCCCTATGTTTTGAAATGGTAATGTATATCCTGTGCCATTATATATTGGAAGTATGTAATATGTTTTGTTTCTTTTTAATTTTGAACTTACTGGGGTTTGAGATTGTATGAATCTCAAAAAAGACTTTAAACTTATTTAAGTTTGATGCTGTTCCAGACTATGGGACTTTTAAATTTGACTGAATGCATTTTTACTTTATGATATGGTTATAAGCTTATGAAGTCCAGGGAGTAGACTGTAGTGCTTTGAAAAAATGCCCCTGAAAGGGGTACCATTAGAAGATATGGCCTTGTTGGAATAGGTGTAGTAAGATTGAAGGAAGTGATTTACTTTAAAGGTGGGCTTTGTGATCTCATATAATCTCAAGCTATACACAGGGTCCCAGACTACTTCTGGTTGCCTGTGAATTAAGAACTCTCAGCTTGACCTCTAGCATCCTGTCTGCCTGTATATCATCATGTTCCACAATGATGATAATGGACTGATCCCCTGAACAGTTAACCACCCAGTCAAATGTTTTCGCTTATAAGAGTTGCCATGTTCATGGTATCTCTTCACAAATTAAAAACAAACAAACAAACAAACAAACAAAAAACAAAAAAACTAATAAATCGACACTGGTAGTAGATTTTAATATTTTATACAGTCTTTATTTAACCTTAACAAACTGCCAAACTGTTACTCAGGGACGTATTATTTTCTATAAAACTAGATGTGCTTAAGTTACATTATCTACTTCATGAACATTTCATAACAACAGTTTATACAATTCTCATCAATCCAAAGCAGTAACATTATTTTATTAGGATTGTAATGACCAATGACTTTAAGCCCTGAGTCATACACTTTTTAACATTCAGTACACATTTTTTTTAACAAATGATTTTAATTGTTTATCAATATTATAACTACTTAATATTATCATATGTGGCATTTAATCTTGTCTCCTATAAGACATTAATATACATGCATTTCATTAGAACTAATTTTACTTTTATTTTCATATTTTTCCAATCATTTTCCAAATAATTAAAATAAGTATCCTTAGTCTTGATGTTGGAGTGAGGAAAGTGGATCTGCCTGGAGTGGATGCTGAACAAAACCACCTCGAGCTTTTGGGATCTCCTGCCCTTGCTGTGGAGGAGATAAGGAGATGGGGAGAATAGAGAGTGACTGGGAGGGGAAGGAGGGGAAAGAAAGTTTAAACAAGGTGATACATGGATAAAAAATAAGACTTTATTCATAATAAAAAAATAAACAAAAGCTGCCCAAACCATGGACATTCTGTTAAAATAAAATCATTAATTTTAATGTATTATTCATACATTTTATATAAAGAATGCATTTTGGAAAGTAATGTTTTGAATGTGACTGGACACAGTGTCCTACAGTTCATTCTCATTCTCAATGTATACTAGCATTGTTTAGGACTTCTCTATTCCTTGTGACTTTCTTCCTGGTTGTTTTTTTTCAAGGCATTGAGAAAAATAATGATTACTTCAATAGTCGGTACTGCCCAGTAGTCAAATACATTTGGTCAGTTGTTAGTTAATAATTTGAGTTAGCATTTGCTGAGTGTATTTCATACTGAAAATCCTGAAATACAGGTTTTTTTAATGATAGTGAAATAGCTTTCTCTTTTTTTTTATTCATTTATCTTATCTCTAATAGGCATATTATACTGATAAATTCTCAGATTTTTAGAAGTTTTTTATTTTTTTAATTATTTTGCTTTCATCACTTTATGTCATGGAATTGAATTCATGTATTCTACGGAGAATATCTACTTGCCTCTTTCTTTTCAACTATTTGACCATTCTGTTTCTCATGAGTAGCATGCATAGTTCATTTTCAAAATTAGTATATTATGTGGAATTTTATCTCATTTATATTTTCTTTTTTTCTCTTTTTCTTATTTATTTATTTTTAGAAAATAAATTTTTTTTCATATATTCCCTTACTCTTTCTCCGTTTTCCCTCCCAATCTCTCCTTGTCTGCCTACAGTCTCCCTCCTTCCCATCCACCCATCACCTTCTCGAAAAGGGCAAGAAGTCCCAAGGTGGATCAACTCAGCATCCACTTTAGGCAGGTCCTATTTCCTTATTATCATGTCATTACTTGGTTAGGTGTTCTTTTGGAATGAATGGGCTCTGATGTGCCAGTACATGCACAGAAACATAGTCTGATCTCTCCTCGAAGCTCCACATATTGCTTATGACAGTAGACAGCTGCCTATCCTTGGAGGGCCTAGTTCCTTTTCTTGAAGGTTACCCAGTGACTATTCTTAATTCAATGAGCTTTCGAGAGCTCAAGCCAGCCATCACTGTGGGAGTTTTCTTCTTATGTCCTATGGCCCTGCTCATATAGCCTCTTCTCCCCTGCTCTCAGTTGGACCAGGAGCTCAGCCCAGTGCTCAGCCATGTATCTCTGCCTCTACCTCTATTCACTGTTGGATGTAAGTTCTGTGATGGCACTTATGGTGTCTGTTCATTTGATTATAGGGGAAGTCTTATCTAGGCAACACCTTCACTATTGGTTGGAGTCCTAGGCAGGGACATCCTATGTGTTCTTGTAGGTGACCCTAGCACCTGGTCTTTTTTCAACCCCACATTGGCTTCCTTTATTAAGATCTTCATCTCATTTTTTTTCTCCTTTCTTGTGGTTTCTCTCACTCAATCCTCCCCTTCTCTCATGATTTGTTTCTACCTCTTCTTGGTTGCAACTCCTTATGCTCCCAATTAGCCAATTTTATGTTTTCTAAGTTTCTCATCATTGTTATTTCATTCTTTTCTTTTTCATTTTGTGTTTAGTAAATTTAAAAAAGTTGATGATTTTAATTCTTCTGCAAACTTGAAAATATTTACTAAAAACAAACTACACATCTGTAAAGCTTATGATCTATAATATATAGTTATTTTCACTTATTCACTGCTTCTTTTTTCTAATATTCACTTTGATATTATTTCTTCCAGTAAACATTAAAGTATGCTAAATACAATTGTAGTGGGGAAAAATGTATCACCTGGATCTTTCTAGGATGCAACATCTTCTTCTAACATTCATAGTCACAACACTCATACAATTCTATTACTAAAAATCTTGTCACTCAATTTTTTTTCTGTTGAGATTAGAGTTGAATTTCTTTTGTGCTGGTTTACTAATGTGTAGTGGATTTTTAGCACTTATGCTAATTTAGAATGGTTTTAACAATGCTGACTTTATGGTTGTTTTGTGGGTAGATTGATATCCTCCTCTTTCTTTATACCTTAGTGTCTGGGGGTATATTTTAGACATTTAAAAAAATTTTTAAACTCTTTACCTGTGTCTAAGGAAAAAAAAACCCTTAAAGTTGTCTTGTCAGTATGCTTGTTATGACAAATAATCATTTAGGTAATATTTCTTCTATAATTTTTTCTCTTATACATTCTTCAGATTTAATGTCAGTTAAGTTTACAAAAATGTTATACAATTCAGTTTTACTTACTATAACAGTTAACAGTCAATTTCATTTTCATTTTATATGATACTATTTAGCTAGTTATCAAAGCTTATTTCACAGTGTTCATGATTGTATTTATGCCTGTCAGGCTCTGACTAGAGCCACGGAACTAGGAAACAAGTTTATAAAATCTTTTTCTACAATCTCAGTGTACTTCAATTTTTCTCTTCCTTTTAGATTTCAAAGAAGCATCATTTTCTTAAACCTCTGTTTTAGTAGTCAAGACTTCCTCACAGAAATTGAATAAACACAGTAAAGGTAAGTTAGAACTTCCTTCCTTGGGAACTAAAAATGACTCCTCAGAATTGGCAATTCTGTAATAAAATTGCCCTCACTGTAAACCCTGGAGGAAGAATACTTCTATTTTTTTCTGAGAATTAACTACTTTAACTTAAGTATCTTTCTTATCATAAGCATTAGGGTAAATAGAATATTGATAAATTTTTATCTTATACTTTTATTACCAAAATGAAAGTGGACTAACACAGTAGAGCAAGCAGCATATTATCTGGTTAAGAGAATAAGTAGAATGATATTTCCAATTTATAAAAGAAAACAGTTTGAGGAAGTTCCATATATAATGAAAAATTCCCTTTGATTAGTAACTTCTTTGTACGAATCCATACTCAGATAATAATATTTAAGTCAAAGTGAAGTTGCAAGTGAAATTTGATAGCAAGTATGTATTGAGAAAAGAAAAATGAGTCAAAATGCTAGGTACTGGAATGTTAACAAGTGTTCCATATTGTGATAACCAGAAATTATTGCTTTTAACAAAATCTTCCATTATCTGGTGATATAATTTCTCAAATATTTATGAAATTTATTGCCAAAACATTAGTCTAATGGAAAGTCAAGAGAGTTATGTGTAAATTAAAGTTTAATCTTAGTGTTTACCTTGTCCAATTTCAGTTATTTAAAAAAGACATTACTAGTATATATGTGAATAAACATATTAAATAAAACTTTAATTTTGTTGAGTCTAATGTTTTCCATTAATAGACTAAAAGGATTTTAGTCAGCTAATACCCAATAAATTAACAAAAACCCCTAGAGGTTCTTACAATACAGGTGAAAATTACTCTTCTTTTGTAATTGAGATCCTTTCATTATTAATGATTGTTTATAATATTTGAGCAACAAAGTTTGGGAGTTCTTAACTAAATATGAAAAATACTTTTTCTTTGATTTTCAAATAAAATGTGATTAGGTAATAGGAGACTATAAGCTAGTCAGGTGACAAATAAAAAATTCATGAAAGGCATTGCTGATGAATAAAATAGTCATTACAAAATAATTGCTAAAGCTCATTCACCCAGTGTAGCTGAAATATTATTCTGTATGGCCTTAATTACAATTGCTCATAGCCCTTACTGCTACACTCCTGGTAACCACTATGCAATTCCATCTGTCACAAGCTTCAGTACTCAGGAAATGGTCCCTGCTCCTTGCTCAGGCAAGCACAGCAGAACTGCCGTATTCAAAGGTGAGGGTAACTCTGCACAGATGTTATGAGCAAGGGAGAGCTTTTTCCAATTGTCATCTGACATGTGGCATGAATGAAGGACAGATACACTTCCACTCACCTCCTGCTCGCCAATGCAGGAGCCTGGTGATGGTGCTGACCTTGGGATCGTAAGCTCCTTCTTATTAGCTACAGCACTCTGAAGAGTGGCCCTAGTACCTTGCCTGTTCTTCAAGGTGTAGGTGTTGTAGATCTCACCCTGAGAGTTGAAACCTCACCCCTTCTCATTGCTATAAGAGGCGAATTAACCAGGCAATGATGGTTAGCTCACCTTGGAGGTAAGTACATGTGAGAACTGGTTGGTGAACTAACCCTGTAACTACCGAAGCCCAAAACCAGTATTAGGTGTTAGGAATTGTCTCACCTCAACATCTACCCCATCTTTAATCTATCAGAGAACATGAAGAGAGCTGGCCCATACACCCAAAGATACAGGATTTTCCCAATAAAGGGCAACAAGGGGATGTCCAGGGAAAGTCCTAGTGCAAATCTAGCATCAATAGGGTAGTAGAAACCAGAGGTCTCTGAACCAGACCAATGACTCTGCAAAAGGAATACTATATGACTCTTGTGTCACATGGAAGCTTCTGAGACAAATTTTTTTCCTCCTTAATTTTGTTTTATGAGGGGAGGGGTGAGGGAGGATCTAAAAAGATGGGGAAAGGAATGGTATCAAGATACATTATGTAAAGGACATTTAAATAAATAAAAAGAAGAAAGAAATGATCTGAATTTTCAAAATGTTAAATAATTTCTAGCAAAAAAATTCTGTATTTTTCTTCTTTTCTGTATCAATATAGATTACTTTCCATATAACATTCAGCAATGTAAATAGAGCTTAACTGGTACATCTGTGGTAATAATTTTATTATTGAGTTGTCGTTTCTCAGTGTGAAGTCCTATATTCAAAGCATATAGAGTGTTAAACAACCACAAATAACAAAAGTTATAATGCAAATAACAGTAAGCACAGAAGAATTTGCTAACCACCAAAGTCTCAAATTTTTAAATTTGGAAATATTTTGAAATTTTTTATAGCCTGTTCAATAGGATTTGGAAGATGGCTCCTTATTTCAGTGATTTGACTGCTATGCTGCTATCTAATCTAATATCCTTTCATCTGGTATGATATCTAAATAATAATATATCTTTCCAAGAATCTTGAATGTGACTAGAAATACAAATTTTAAGTAAGATAAAGTATGTGACATCTTTCTGCTTTCCACTAGGTCTCATGCTGGCCCTTATTCATCTACTATACTATGTCTTTTTTTTTTTTTGCTGCTGTTCTTTTTTTTTTTAAATGAAGAAAAATAAATCTATATGTCTGAGTAATGTATTCATGTGTCAGAAGTTGACATGAATTGTCTTCCTCTCTTGATCCATGTCTTGATTTTTGAGGCAGTGTTTCTCATAAAGTCTGGTTATTACTATTTCAGCTAGAATGGCTGATTAGTGAGCCCAAACATCTGCTTACCTTTATCTGACATCACTCGGGTACACAAATGTGCCATCATGCATGGCTTTCTAAATGGAAGTTAAGTATCTGGACTTATGTTTTAATGTTTCTTCACAAAACTCTTTTCTCAGTGATGTTCTCTCTCTTTATGTCTCTCTGTCTCTGTGTATCTCTCTGTCTCTCAAGTACACACACACAAACACACACATACACACACACACACACACACACACACACAGAGCTTTTCTCTAAAACAGGATCTTGCTGTGTTTTTCTGGGTGGTCTAGAACTCACTGTATAACCCTTCCTGACAGGCCCCAAATGTGAACCTCCTGCTGTTCTCTTGAGTGTTGGGATTACTGTGCTGTCATATACAGCTAACAGTTACTTTTTCAGTGAAAATATCTTTATAATTTCTTGAAAACATGGCTCTTAGATAAAGTCATGACAGAAGACTAAGAAGCAAAGGTCTCTTTAGCCATATGTTCTAGAAAAACTTCAGACTATAAAACTTTTTGTTTGCTTTGTTTCATAGCTGATACCTTTATTTTCCTGGTTTATTTTTTTATCCAAGCAAAATCCTATCAACCTCTTGTTGAAAAGTTAATTTATAAAATAAACTGTGGAAAAGGCTCGTCAGGGGTTCATATTTCTATCAATTCTTTATGTATTCTCTTTAGTCAAAGTGATGCTAAATCTGCATATCACTGAAACAGTTCTAAGAATCAAAGCTAAAAATATAAAGTTCAGGTCTGTGTAAATAGACTTTACCTATTATATACTTAAATTTTGATGACTTCTGCTTTTAGCTAAAATATATTCTAAAATGCGTATCTTTAAAATTGTTTAAGGTGTTATAAAATGGTGTCTATTCTCCAAGGCACTTTAGACTGTTCTTTAAGGCACAAAGAAAAACGCAACAATCATTTAAAAGCACGCACCTACTAGTAAGCCATTCGAATTAATCACTCTGGGAAGGTTTCCTACCTCTGCAGTCAATTGAACAACTTACTTACTGAGCTCTGTCAGATACAATCCCTTTGCTTTTCTCTGTCCCCCGCTGATAGTGTCTTACAGGGGATTGCCAACATGCTGAGTGCCTGAAGGATCTAAACTCAGATCACAAAACTAAGCTAAAATGCATGCTCTCTGGAAGGCAGACTCCTATCTGCTACAATACTAAGTAGTTTGAGTGAGTCCAATAAGAGTGACACCACCTTGCAAGGATTTCCTGTTATAAGATAGTCTTAATGCGGAGCCTCAGGAAAAGATTCTCATGAGCAGATTAAAAGTGTTCAAAAGCTCATTCAGATCATACCACAAATCCATGTGGTGTACATAGTCTGCAGCAAAAAATTCTCAGGTCAGTGAATGACCTAGAGAAAAGATGATAATTTAAATAATGTCTTCTCCCACCACTCCATTAAACAATTGTTTTGCTTTGCTCTAGGTTCAGCAATCAGATGTTATTTCTATAACTTCAGGACAAGGTAGATCCTTCACATGTGGATAATGACCCCAGATAGCACAGTTTTTATATCTGGGCTTAAAGACTTGAACTTTTATTTGTTGTCTTGCTGTTTTAGAACTGCAGTCAGTTTATAGGTTACCAAAGACCTTATAACGCAGCATCCCAAGAAATCCATACAAATGTAGCATGACATGTAATTGGATTTCAAAATTCAGCTGCTGTCACTTTGGAATCATAAAGAAACAAGGCAAGTGCATTGGAAATGCTGTCAACAGAGAGGCATTTTTCTTAAAATTCTTTATAGCTTATAACCTGTTACAACCTCATTTCTGAAAAGTTTTTATAATGTCTTTGAAGAACATCAGTCCATATTATCTGAAATAGCCAGGCAATAGATGTCACAATTAGGAAAGATTGTTGAAACTGTCATTTCTTGAAGGGGTGTTGATCTTTGATAGTGTATAAGCACGAATCTTTCTACAAGCTGCTTATATACAATGCTTCTAATTCTCATTTCTTCTTAGTAGATTCCAGCATTCATATTCTTGTTTTACTTTCATTGTTAAGCAGTTCCAACATTCAATTAAATTCAGTATCTTTAAAGATACTACAAAAGACTCTGAAGACTTAAAAAAATTAGTCCTTAAGGAATGCACTTTTAATAATGTGTGAAAAAGAGAAAGAATTCTAATGATAACATAATGGTACATACAGACTACTTCAATGATTTTTTTTATAAAAAAGCATAATTGAGTTTCAAATGGGTACTATGAAATCTACATCACAAAAAGTAGCGTAGCTTGCTAAGGTGAAAAGAAAAAGAAACACAATGAAAACAATATTTAAGGATTAGAACTTGTGATTTTATCATAGTAATTACTGATACTAAAAGATGACACTAGTGCGAACAAACCTGCAAATATTTGAGCTTTGTGGTAATGACTTTGACTTTTAAACTACAGAGAAATTGTTGCAGAATCTGAGAGGACAAAGCATACTTCATGCCATCTTAAGTGATATTAATGTGACCCTGAGTTAAATGCTTTCTCATTCTTTCTCACTTCTTGCCCTTAATTTATGCATTATTAATATGATAGGTAATATTAATATTAAAGAACAAATGGTATACTAGAGAAAAAGTACAAATAGTCTTTAATATCTGTTACAAATACTTAACTAAGTGTGTACATTCAGAGTCTTCAAAATGTGTGGCTTCTATCACCTGTATTTCAAAGGGTCATCATAGAAAAACTAATGTTGTGTAGGGGCAGGGAGAGTACTGGTCTAAACAAAGGATGGAACAAGGAATGTACTTTCCCCTGGATGTGTTCACAAATCAAAACAAAAAATAATGCTTTCAAATATCAGCAGGTACCAAAAAAATGTGTATAACAACTTGTACCATTTCAGATCACCGGGGCCTAAAGTTCGAGTTCATCAACACCAAGAATCGCAGAAAGCCTACCAACTCACTGAAACTAAACATCACTCAGTTGTTTAGTCAAGGGAGAAATTAACAAAGAAAAAGAAAGACTTCCTAGAATTCAATGAAAATGAATCCACAACACACATCAACTTATGGGACACAATGAAAGCAGTCTTAAGGGGAAAATTCATAGCACTAGATGCCTACATGAAAAGAATAGAGAAATCCCACACTAGAGACCTAACAGCTCAGCTGAAAGCCTTAGAACAATTAGAAGCAAACTCACCTAGAAGGAGTAGACAGTAGGAAATAATCAAACTTAGAGCTGAAATCAATACAATTGAAACAACAACAACAAAAAATACAAAAAAAAAAATCAATGAATCAAAGTGTTGGTTCTTTGAGAAAGTTAAAAAGATAGATAAACCCTATTCCAAACTAACCTAAAGGCAGAGAGACAGTATCCAAATCAACAAAATGAAAAATGAGAAGGGGGACATAACAACAGGAAATCCAGAGATTTATCAGGTCATACTTTCAAAATTTATATTCCACAAAAATGGAGAACCTAGAAGATATGGACAGCTTTCTGGACAGGTATCATTTACCAAAACTAAATCAAGATCAGATTAAAGACCTTAACAGTCCCTTAACACTGAAGGAAATTGAAGCTATCATTAAGTCTCCCAAATAAAAAAGCCCAGCCCCAGATGGCTTCCTTGCAGAATTCTACCAAACATTCAAAGAAGAATTACTACCAATACTCCTCTAACTATTTCACATGATAGAAACTGAAGGAATATTGCCTAATTCCGTTTATGAGGCCACAATTACTCTAATACCCAAGCCACTCAAAAAATGCAACCCTAACCCTAACCCTAACCCAAATTATAGTCTAATTTCCCTCATGAGTATTGGTGCCAAAATTCTCAACCAAATTTTGGCAAACTATATACAGCAATATATAAAATATATCATCCACCATGATCAAGTAGGCTTCATTCCAGAAAAGCAGAGATAGTTCAACATACAGAAAACAGTAAATGTCATCCATCATATAAACAGACTGAAGGAAAAAAAACCACATGATCATTTTCTTAGATGCTGAAAAAGCCTTCAACAAAATCCAACATGCCTTCATGATAAAAGTTCTGGAGAGATCAGAAATAAAAGGAGAATACCTAAATATAATAAAGGCGATTTACACAAAGCCTACAGCCAACATCAAGCTTAATGGAGAAAAACTCAAAAGCAATCCCACCGAAAGGAACTAGACAAGGTTGTCCTCTCTCTCTTTATCAATTCAATATTGTTCTCGAAGTTTTACCTAAAGCAATAAGAGCATGAAAGAAGATTAAGGGGATACAAATTGGAAAAGAAGAAGTGAAACTATCTCTATTTGCAGTTGATATGATTGTCTACATAAGTGACCAATAAGATTCTACCATGGAACTTCCACAGTTGACAAACACCTTCAGCAGTGTAGCAGGATACAAGATTAACTCAAAGAAATCAGTAGCCCTCTTATACATTAAAGAAAAAAGGGCTGAAAAAGAAATAAAGGAAACATCACCTTTTATAATAGCTGCAAAGAGCATTAAATACCTTGGAGTCACTATAATCAAAGAAGTATCAGATATCTTTGACAAAAATTTTAAATCTCTGAAGAAAGAAATTGAATAGGATATCAGGAAATGGAAAGATCTCCCATGTTCCTGGATAGGTAGAATCAACATAGTAAAAATGGCAATTCTACCAAAAGCAATCTACAGATTCAATGCAATTCCCATCAAAATCCCAACACAATTTTTTACAGACCTTGAAAGAACAATACTCAATTTCATTTGGAATAGCAGGAAAGCCAGTATTGTCAAAACAATTTTGCTCAACAAAAGGACCTCAGGAGGCATCACCATCCCTGATTTCAAATTATACTATACACCCACAGTAATAAAAACAGTTTGGTACTGGCATAAAAACAGACTTGTGTATCAATGGAATTGAATTGAAGACCCAGACATTAACCCACACACCTATGAACACTGGATATTTGACAAAGTGGCCAAGTATATTCAATGGAAATAAGATAGTATCAAAAAATGATATTGGCATAACTGGATGACAGTGTGTAGAAAAATGAAAATAAATCCAAACCTATCACCTTGCATGAAACTTAAATCCAAATGTATCAAAGACCTCAACATAAACCCAGCTACCCTAAACTTAATAGAAAAGAAAATGGAAAATACCCTCCAACGCATTGGCTCTGGTGACCACTTCCTTAATATAACACCAGTAGCAGAGACAGTCAATAAGAACAGCAATCAATAAGTGGGACCTCCTGAAACTGAGAAGCTTCTGTAAGGCCAAGGACATAGTCAATAAGACAAAACGACAGCCTACAGAATGGAAAAACATTTCTACCAACCATAAGTGACAGAGGATTGATCTTTAAAATATGTAGGGAACTCAAAAAACTAGAGGCCAAAACCCTTACAAAATCCAATGAAAAAATGAGGTTCAGAACTAAAAAGAAACTTCTCAGCAGAAGAATTAAAAATGGCTGAAAGGCACATGAAAAAGTACTCAACATCTTTAGCCATCATAGAAATGCAAATCTTAACAATTATGAGAACCACTTTACACCTGTCAGAATGGCCAAGATTAAAAACACAGCTGACAGCCTATGCTGGAGAGGATGTGGAGCAAGGGGAACACTCCTGCATTGCTGGTGGGAATGTAAACTTGTTCAACCACTTTGGAACACAGTACGGCGGTTTCTCAGAAAACTGGGAATCAATCTCCCCAAGGATCCAACCATATCACTCATAGTCATATACCCTAAAAAGGCGTATTCACACCCCAAAAGCATTAGCTCAACTATGTTCATAGCACCATTATTTGTAATAGCCAGAACCTAGAAACAACCAAGATGCCCCTTAGCTGAGGAATGGATTAATAAGCTGTGATACATGTACACAATGGAGTATTACTCAGCAGTAATTTGCAGGTAAGAGGATGGATATGGAGAATATCCTCCTGAGCGAAGTATCATAATCCTAGAAAAAGAAGCAGGGGATGTACTGAATTATTAGTGGACTTTTAAAAATATAAAAAGATAGAGATGTCATTGTACACAAGAACTCAAGACCAGAACATAGCTAAATGGCACAATGCCTCACTTCTGCATTGATGGCTACTGGCAGAGGGGTGGGTAAGCAAAGACTTGTTTTCTTTAAGGGTCTGGCCAAAGGAAGTTTAATTATGCTCCAGTAAGCAAATGAGCAGCATGAATGGGTGGATTTGTAAATGGGGAGTTCATAAGAGTGGGCATGATACTGAGAGGACTGATATCTGAGTTTGATAAGGTGCATCATGTAAAAACACCAAATAATAAATATATATATGAAAAAACTTAAAAAAGGGAAAAGAAATGCTATGATTAATATCAAGGTTTTATTGGCTTTGTAACTTTCAATGGCTTATTTTTTAAGATTTATAGAATAATATGATATGTATTTTTTATAGTTCTTTAAGTTATAGTAGAATTTGGTAGTAAGTTCATATTTTCTTGTGTTTTTTGTTATTTCTGTTTTTTTTAGTCGGGGGTATTTTATTAGTGTTTTAAGTATTTCAAGGTTACAAAGTATGTATTTGTTAAAATCATTCATTGAATTTAGGTTTAATTTTGCTATTTAAAAACTCACCAGCTTTTTTTTTTTTTTTTTTTTAAGAATCTTCAATTCATTGAAACAAATTTATAATGTATCTCCTTCTGATTTTCAGGAATTTCACTCATATCTCTTACAATGTTTGTGTTCTAATTTCTAGTTTTATTGAAGTAGATCTTCACTTTTTTGTTTAATTTGGTCAATTTGCCATTTGTGTTTAATCCTTAAAAAATAAATAAAATAAAATAAAAAAAGAAAGAAATAATACTTCCATGTAATGTGAGGGGAGGAGATAGGCCACAGAAACGTGTGACTATTCCAGTTGTTTGCAATTTCCGGGTTGTGGGTTTGTCTTTCCTTCTGGTAACAAAAATCATGCTGTAAAGAAAATCTCCCTGCTATAAGAATCAAAGAGCAAATGATACTTCTCTGAAGTGTCTGGAATATAAAAACAGTTAGACCTATCTATGCACACTTGGAAAGATTATGACCATTCTGAAACAAATAATGTCTACTCCATTCTTGTTAAGCATTGCTAGGTGGATATGAACAACTGTGAATAGCAAAATTCTGAGGGAAATTAGAATTATGAATTTATATTTAATATATAATGTTTTAAATATTGAGTGGAATTAAGAAAAACCAGTTACTTCCAAACATTTTACTGGATAAACTTTGAGTGTTGAACTCTCAAATGAATGCTGAATTATTATTCTACATGATGCATCTAAGCAGAGAAAGTGTGCATGTTAATTTTTTTGTCTGTTTTTTGTTTCACTGGGTGGAGGTGGGGTGGGGTTGGGGAACAAGAAGCCAAGAGACTTTTTTTACTTATTCCATTCTCAAATTTATGTTCTTAAAATCTGATAGAAGCAATAGAAAGAGATAGCTTAGTTTGGCTTCTATTTCTATGACTTAAAAAAAAAGACAAAAAGGAATTTGGAGAAATAGAAAAGGTTAGCTTATGATTTCTATGTTATATTTTATTTCCATTTCTGAAAAATGTTCAGGTAGAAATTTTTGAAAGACAGTACTCTGGGTGCAGTAACTAAAGCAGAAGCCATGGAGAAGTGTTGTTTACGGGGTTGCTCCTCATGGGCTTTTCAGCCTGCTTCAATAAATAATCAAAAAATGCCCACAGGCTTGCCAACAATCCATTCAGATGGGGGTGTATTATTGGTTGTGGTTTCTACTTTATGAATGACATTACTTTATGCCAATAATAAAAAACTAGCCAATACACAAATACTTTAAATTGTAGACATGACCTATCAACCTTTTGACAGTATACATAATTAACTAAACTGTGGGTCATATTAAAGCTATACAAGTTATTTTTATTTTGTCAGTTGCAATTAGGATTGATAGGATATTATAACTTTCTTAAAAATTAATATATTGTATTGCCAAGAATTTTTAGGTTGAAGTTGCATTTTGCATATAAGATTATTTAAAACGCATAGAATATTCATTAGAAACTATTCCACATTTTATTTAAAGATGAATGTAGAGTCCTATGTTTAGTGCATTAAGCTGAAAGAATTTACGTTTGCCTAGGTTTTAGTTGGTATACATTGGTGATCTGCTAGTACTATGGACAGTCTAACTTTACACAAATTATAAAGAAAACAACTTTCAGAGTCAAGGAATTTATATTAGCTCACCACTAACTGTCAACCTATATTTTATTTTCCATGCTTATTGTGACAGATAAGATACTGAAAGAATGCTAAAATCATTGCAACATACAGTCCCATTTGAAATGACCATACATCATTTTTATTGGAGCATTTTCTTTTGTATTTAAAATGCTGCATGTATTACTTTCGGTGACAAGTGATTGGAACTGTTAATTTTCTTTGCACTAAATTTAAGAGACTAAATTTGTCTCCAGAGAAGCAATGACACAAAATCAAGGTCAAATCCATAGTATTTCAGCACTGCAAATTGCCATGAGATCTTAGAATAATATATCATACAACATATTATGGCTTTCACACACGTTTATACACAATGTTGTATTAACATTCATTCTAAATGATATATTTCAGAACAGTGCACACAGAGTATGAATTTTATTAATTGCAACTTTCTTGCATAAGCCTAGCTAGAGCAGAATTGTCTAGGCCTGTTAATGATTAACATAATAAAAGGTAACTGTGAAAATCTGTATAAAAAATAAGTGTGGAAGATTTTTATTTTACTTAATGTATACAAGCAGATTCTTAAATGGAATTGTTCATTAGACTATAATGCACCAGTTTCTGCAAAAGTATTAATGAATCATTTTTTTTTAAAAAAAAACTTTATTTATTTATTTGCCTTGGTGTTTGCCTGGAACTGGAACTACAGACAGTTGTTAGCTGCCATGTGGGTGCTGGGAATCGAACCCGGGTCCTCTGGAAGAGCAGACGGCGCTCTTAACCGCTAAGCCATCTCTCCAGCCCCTTAATGAATCATTTTTAAATTTTGGAATATCAGTGGGTGGTTAAATATATACAAACATCCCAAACAATTACAAGAATTGTTATACTAAAAATAAAAATTATTGTACATAACACATATAACAAATGATGTAAATGGCTAAGTTAAGTTGAACTGAGGCACTTTGATATAGTCATAAACAAAAAAGAGAGAAACTAAAACTCATTAAGAATTGACAGAGTATGCTTCTCTTCAACTTAGGTACACAGTTTTTAAAATGTTGCCTATTTTTTATTTTATTCTTAGTATTTAAATCGCCTTAAAATATAAAAATTAAAGTGACTGGAAGATTATTCTGTGATGGATGCTCATTCAATTCACCTTATCTCTCCTGATCTCTAACTTAGCTATTAATTTGATCAACTTCTAATAAGACTTCATTGAGTCTAGAATTCACATTTTATCTGTTTCTCAGTGTGATGATAGGACATTAATCCTAGGGTAAAGTCCCTCATTTGTACCATTAGGAGATAATACAGTCACAGCATGTACACTTGTCTCCACAGTTATTTGCTGAACCGAAGCCCTGGTAACCATTGTTGATGTACATCCTACTCAAACTATGATCCATGGAACAACAATGTGTTAGTCATCTGGGATCTAATTAGAAAAGCAAAATACTGAATCAAAGCATATGTACATTAAGGGTTAAAGTTCTGCTTACAGTAAAACATGAAGTTCTCTGAGCTATGCAATAGAACTCTCAGATGACTTTGTGATTTAAGAATGTTTATGTTTATTGATAAATTAAGTTATGAAATCTAAACATCATGACTTACAGTAAATACAAACTACATTAAATATATTACCAGATATTTTGTAAGCAAGAAAGGCTATATATACAGTTGTTAGAATTATACTTTTAAATTAAAAATCTTATATCATATTGAAACAATTATTGAGTCTATATGGCTTAGTGATGTCATAGCTATAGTTTGATCATTGTTGTTTCTTTATACCGACCATGATTGTTACACAAACCTAAACTGGTCAGCGATAGAGTCATTATAACATGAAGTGAATAATTTAGCATGACATATAGACACTTCACAAATTCTGCTTGGTCTTATAATGGAAACCCAGATCCAGATATTGGGGAAAAGCTGAAAGATCAGAGAAACAGAAGGAAAGGCCAAAGCCACTATTTACACAGCCAACATCTCAGGCTGAAAGGGGAAGATCCTGTCTCCAGAAAACCTCAGACTCTATGCCTCTGTGTCCTCAGCTCAAAGAGAGGAAAAGTGCAAGAGAAGGGCTTAACTCCTGCCTCCTTCCACCTTACATTTCTTGCTCTCCCCCAGTTATCACTTCCTGTTTCTTATAGTGCTGGGATTAAAGGCTTGTGTGTTTCCCAAGTACTGGGAACAGAGGCATGGGATCCCAAGTATTGGGATTAAAGGTGTGTGCATGCCACCACTGTCTGACTCTGTTTGGCCTTGAACTCAGTGAGATCCAAATGTCTCTGACTCCCCAGTGCTAGGATTAATGATGTGTGTCCTTCATGGCATAATCTGTGACTGACTCTGTCCTCTGATTTTCAGGTAAACTTTATTATATATATATAATATATCATCACAAATAGACAATGTGTTTATTAGATATTGATGAAGTCATGATATAGCTCAATACTTATTAGGAATTCCTTTCAGAGAATGAAGTAGAATCTACTCCCAAATTCAGACATGGTAGGATATTAGGATATTGTTCCCAATAGTGAACTCTTTTTTCTTTTCAGAATGATTATATCTGTATTCATGGTATCTTTTGTAAATAGTTATTTTAATAATAATAATAAGACATCAACTAAGCCTGCAAGGCTATTTGCATGTGAGTCACATTATTGCTTATGTTCTATAATTATCTTGCTTTGTGATTCCTTTAGCTTTGTAACCCCCTCCCGATATTCCTGTAGTGTACATGGGTGACCTGTCACTATCAGTTCTTTTTTCCTTTTTTTATTATTGCTTTTTGAAAATCAATATTAAGCATTATATTAAAACACAAAACAATAGTGAACTTCTTAATCCTTATCTTGATGACCTTTAAGGTACTAATTGGTGTTAAGAGACACATAGTAACTTCCCAAGCATCAACTTAAATTACATGATAATGCTCCTGTCAATAGGAAAAAAGACATTAATGTTGAAATATTATTGAATAGCCTCTTTGATGAGGTACTGATATGCAAAAACATCCACATCATTTTCTAATAAATCTTCATGAATTAGAGATGCTTACTCAATGGATAAGTTTGCTACACATATGTTAAAACTGTAGAGTCCTTTGTTCAACAGCATAGAAAAATCAGTATTTCTCTAAGATGATAGCATGATGAACTTCTGTAAAATCATGACAGTTTGTTTACATAATATTCTTAGTATAAATTTTAATGCATTTGCGATATCAAAAATGTGTTTTGTTTCCCTAAGAAATTGAGGATTTTTTAACAATAATTTAAAATAATATATATCCTTATATATTAATATATTTTCCTATAAAACTATATATTAATATACTTAACTTCAGAACTTAATATTAGAACTCATATATGTTAATCAACTGATTGATAATTTTTAAAACAAAATGCAACAGTTGACATTTTTTCTGTAAGCAAATGATAATGAAGCCACACTAAAAATGTAGATTTTAAATGTATAAAGTGTAGTCATGTTCAGACTCAGAGAAAACACATCCAAGTTTTCTCCGGATTCTATTTTCCTCCTTAGATTCTTATATTTTTCTTATGTTGTAAGATAATGGTTTATTTGCTCTGTTTTCTTTCTTACCTGTCAATAAAGACATAAATTGAACCATGTTAAAAATTCATCTTCAAGCCCTCTAAAGACTCTGAATTAAAATTGCCTACTAAACAGCATTGGTGATCTCTGCTTACAAAAAGATATTAAACAAGTATTCAGAAATACAGCTCTCCATACATAAAAGTTAGGTTTAGCTAGACAGCAGTAAAGCATGCCTTTAATCCCAGCACTGAGGATAAAAGCAGGCAGATCTCTGTGTGTTCAAGGCCAGCTTGTTATACAGAGTGAGTTCCAGGACAAGCTCCTAAACTACACAGAGAAACTGTCTCCAAAAATCAAAACAAACAAACAAACAAAAAATAATTAGTTTGAATTGTTGTTTTAAAATGATTCTTACTTAAGCAAATTTAAAATAAGAATCTTAGACTTTGACCTTACAGAGAGTTTTTGCTCAGTGGTAGAACAAATGGCCTGGCATTCCTGAGGCCTAATAGTGTATCCAGAGCATCACAAATGGAGAAAAACAAAATAATAATAATAAAAAACTTAGACCTGAAAAGCCTGATTTTGAATTCATCACTGATTAATGGGATAACTTTTAAGCTTTCAGAGCTTCAATACATAATGAAGATAAAATCAAAGATTTTATGAAGATAAAATGAAAAATAAAATCAGTATTACAAATTTTCAGATATCCTAAAATACAAAATACACAATTTTAAAGTGAGTAAACTCTATGATGATGAAGTAACTCATGAATATTAATAATACACTAATATTACAAAGCAAAGAAGTATTAAAAGCAGAATCTTGGTCAGACTGCACACTTGACTCCACATCAAATTAAATTTTAATTTTTTTTAGTATATGTATTTGGGGGATTCACCTGCAAGCTTTATAGCCAGGAGAGAAATAATCAGGGAGGGGGAAGGATGAAATTCAGTTGAGCCCAATGTAGGTAACCAGTACTGAACAAACATTTTGAGATTCTGATCACCAGTTTGCTTATTTTTGCCACAACTGTGGAAAAAAAATCTGATAAAATTAATTCAGTACTTTGAATACAACGAATCTTAAGACATGTTTACAATGAAGTTCTTTACAAAGCACATTGACTTCATCAATAAGACAGATTTCTTTTGAGTTGACGCAATGCTTCAGATAAGGGTCGAGGGAGAATGACTGGGCTAAACATAATGCCTGTGAGTTTCAGTATTTGTGCTCTCAGATAAATAGAAGTCACTTAGGCTTTGTAAAGTATAAATGACCTCTCACAATATATACATACATATATATATATATATTTTTTTATATTTGTTTTATGGCATAGAAGTAATGCTCAAGCTTCTAGGTGGGGAACAATGTCTAGGATAAGAAAACATAATATTCTGGGGGATTTAGGTGGATCCTGACTCGACAAGTAGCAAAAAGTTACCAGGTTGTAAACTACATTTTCCCCTCAGCATTTCATCTTTGGAGAGATCAGCTGTGTGTTTAACTTTTCCTGGCTTCTCTAGGCTTATCTGTGTACATAAGAAATTTTTTCTCTGCATATATGCATGTAAATTTTGAAGCGGATTTTTTTCAATATGTTCTATTTTTTTTTCTCCCTAGACAATAAATTCTAAGTGGTCAAATTTATTCAACAAAAGTACCACTGTTCCCCTGCATATATATATATATATATATATATATATATATATATATATATATATATATATATATATATAAGTGTTATTCAATCATAACTCAAAAATATAGAGTATAGTAATGATTGCTATATTTTATTTTATTATGTAAATATTCTGTTACTTTCAACGTGTCATTTCATTTCTGTTTTCTCTTTACAACAGAGCAGGCCTCCAAAACATGACAGCCAATCAGGAGGAAACAAGATACAATCAGACAAGACAAATGTCCTCATCTAGAATCTAGAAAAGACAACTCAATTTAAGAAATTGAATTTTAAATATATATTTTTATTTTTAATTATATGTTATATATATATATGGATAGATTCTTTCGGTGGAGAAAAGGCATTGGTTATACTGTAACTGGAGTGCACAGAGATAATCATGAACCTCCCAACATGGGCACTGTCAACAGAACATGGTTCCTTTACAAGAATAACAAGTATTCTTGACAACATACTAAGATGTCCAGACTCCATATGTTATTCTCCTACTGTTTACTATAAACAACAAATACATTACTAGTGTGAAAAATCACAATATGATTGTTTTATATATATTAAGGAAATAATTACTTGTTTTAAAACAATCTCAAAGGCATGTAATGGTCTTAACCAAAGAAATAGTCATTGGTAAAGAGAAATACAAGTTACAAAGGAGAAACTTTTTAAAATATTATTCCTATGATATTTTTCAATTTTATACAACTATTTGTTCCTTTATTAAATAATAAATAAATTTTAGAATAAATGTAGAGAATGAGAGCAAAAAGTGTTATTGTTGTGGGTTTTGTGGTTCTACACTGCTACATATAAGATGTGAGCTTGGAAGATTCTGGTTGGATTGTGCTAAAAGCTGTCAGTTTTTCACCACTGTGATTCTCCACTGACCCAAGTTATGACAGTGCTTGTTCCAAGTCCTAGGAGGTATTCTACAACCTTCAGAAATACTTCCTGTGATAGGAAATTTAAAAAAAAATTATGAAAGAAGCACTCCACAGAAACCCCATATTGATGTTTTGCAAGAGCCACTATAAAACCAATATTTAACAAAGAAAAAAGTGTTTGTTTTAATGTTAAATTTAAATGTGACCTTGTAATATGTGATTCTTAATGATTCTTAAAATT
The DNA here is from genome assembly GCA_004025045.1 of Sigmodon hispidus. Taxonomy (NCBI): domain Eukaryota; kingdom Metazoa; phylum Chordata; class Mammalia; order Rodentia; family Cricetidae; genus Sigmodon; species Sigmodon hispidus. The sequence continues at coordinate 32,562 of PVIH01003805.1, forward strand.
CTGATAAAATTAATTCAGGTGAGTCTATCAAATTTTTACAGTTATGTCTGTTTTTCTAGAAAATGTCCCATATATATTTTTTTAATTAAGACATATTAAAGACAAAAAAAATCAGTTTCAAGTATAAAACAAAAATTTACATAATTAGTTTCACATTTTTCTTTATTATGAAAAGAGCCAGTTAAGTATATTTGATCTAAGACTCCCTGGCATTCACATAAAATGTTCTATCCTTCATTGTTTAAATGGAAGGTCTAAATCTATTACTTAACATGTTCCTTGATAAGTATTTTGACTCAGATATACACAATCACTGATGGAAAAGTCTACTTGGTAAGTGCAACACTGATACTATATGAGTCTGCAGGAAAATTGTGAGCATATAGAGCTCAGTAAAGATATCCTAAAACCATCTTGACACACAATTAAAAATAAAAAAAAACAATTACACTTTATCCTATCCAAGAGGCCAGAAAGTATAGAACCTATCAGCCTTACTTTTGTGTATGCGTATGTTCACAAATGTACATTTTATTTGAGTTCTAAGGCTTTAGATGAAACAACAAAAATATAACTTAAATTTTGTTTAATTTGATCATTTCTTGGTTCATGCATCTTTTTATTAATTGGAAATCAGTTTTCATACACTATATTCTCATCACAGTTTCCCTCCCTCGACTCTTTCCAGTTCCTCCGCATCCTCCCTTTGAACTCCATACCTCCCTTCTCTCCCTGTTTAGAAAACAAAATAGCAAGTGAAAGAAAGGAAGGAAAGAAGTAAAGATTATGAGAAACAGAGAGAGACAGAGGGGGAGAGAGAGAGAGAGAGAGAGAGAGAGAGAGAGAGAGAGAGAGAGAGAGAGAAGACAACACAAAATCAGAAACCATAGTATATATAACAAAGAAAAATTATCTCCAAAAGTTCCATTGAATTTGTTTTGTGTTGACCATGTATAGCTTGGCATAGGTTCTGCCTGTATGTTTCATATGCACATGAGATTCCATTGACTAAAATTAATGTTTTCCTTCATAGACAGTTGACAGAATGAATGATAGCTTTAGGGTTAGGTCTGAAGGTTGAGGTCCATGTCCTTTCTCAATGCCAGGATGCCACCAGGCTGTCTGGATAGAACATATGCCGCCTGATCACATGCTGCCACAGTCACAGGGGGTTAACAGATACATCAGTCCTGCTGTGTTTAGAAGGTCTTGCTTTTCTGGTATTCTCTATCATCTCTGCCTCTAACAATCTTCCAGGGTTTCCTATTATCTGAGAGGAGGGGTTTGATGACGACTTACCATTTAAGACGAGTGTTTCAAGTTTTCTCTCTGTATATTGATCAGATATAGGTCTCTGTTTTAGCCCTCCACCTTCTAGAGAAGGAAGTTTCTATAATTATAGCTTATTAAAATACAAATCTGATTCTAAGCCTGGTGTTGCTACTGGGTTACCAGGCAAAGAGTGTTTCTATGTGTAGGCAGCTGACAAAAAGGAATAAGCCAGATCAAGAACTGAGTGGATCCAGAACAAAAGTGAGCAAGTTTGTGTTGGTTTATAGTAGAAAGATTTCAACTTTTCTTCATTCAGTATGTCACTCACTTAATTACTGCACATGTCTGTTATCACATTAGTGTATATTCTTCCTATATAGAAGTTATTCAAAATATTTATCAGAAATACTTATCAACTTTATTTTATTTTTAAATATTTTAGTAGTATATTTTATTTGTATATGCTGTATTTATTTATTTATTTATTTATTTTAATCCTACAGTACTTTTACATATTTTGTAGCCTCCAGTTTTGTGTTTGTATATGAGTGTGCAGATGTGTTTTTGCAACTCCCTGTTTCTTGTGCCTTTTCCTGTTCTCTTTATTTCATCTTATGTTTTATTTTATTATTATATCTTAGAAGCATGTTTATTTTTTCCTGTGAGATAAAAATGGGGTAGGTGTGTATTCAGATGGGAGGAAGCGGGGAGGAGTGGGAGGAGTAAGGGAAGAGGAAACTGTAATTAAGATATATGATACGAGAAACAATATTTTCAATATAAAGAAAAATCATTTCTAATCATCACATTTTTTTGTCATGTAAAAATATGGTAAGAAATTAAATGGGGGCCTGGAACAATAGTTGAACATTTAAGAGTGATTACTGCTTTTGCAGAGGACATGAATTTAGTTTCCAGCACCCACATCAAGTGGTTTACAAGTCCTTATGAATCCATTTTCAGAGAAAATACACATACCCACTGAACATGAACTCATGTAGGCAAAAAAAATGCCTTTAAGAAAAGTAAATAAATCTTGACATAAAAATTCAAATGGCATTTATTATGAATGTTTTAAAAATAATTTGTTTAGTGCTTTTTTCCCTAAAACTAGCATAATGCAAGAAAAAAGGTATAAAACAAAATTCTTAGAATTGATAGCAAGACTTCCCAAAAGAGGCACATAACTGTCTGTTCATATATAAATTTATTTGAACATCTATTTATACATCCAAGTATCTTGACATGATGTTAGCCACAAACTGAGAAAAGGAAGTGCCTTGTTTTAGTATGATAATGAGAAAAGATTTATAAGGAAAGGGAAAAAAAAATTTCTGCACTACCCTCCTTTAAGTCCTTGTGATACGGCATGTGGGAAGAAGATAATTATTTAAGTCTTAGATTATGAAATCCAGATAGGATCAACCATAATGAATCCCTACCAAGGACACCCTACAGTTTCAGTCCCTATGTCGAAATCTATAGCCTGAGCTTTTGGGCATTCCTTATCAAGGTGTTTAAAGTATTAGCTTCGACAAGCACCCTCCAACCTAAATATCATCTCATGTGGCTGGAAGGACTTCAGGGACATCAGAGAAATCTGCACAGATATTTGTCTTGACACTCAATGCCAAGTCTTCTACAGGAAGACCCAGAACCCAGAAGAACCCAGAGTCTGATTTTAGACGGTGTTCCATAACATAAAGCTAAAGTGATTCCATAGAGGCACAACATGTTTTGGCCTTTCTAATCAGCTGATAGGACATGGCTGTCACTAATCGCAGAAACTGCACAGTATCCTTTGCCTGAGGCAATGCGATATAGATCTTACCTAATTTAGCATTATCTCTAGCTGTCAAGAGCCTGATTTCATCATCATGGAACTTTGGGCAGCAAATAAGGATTAAGGCATTTAATTGTGGTACATTGCAAAAAGCTTGACACAGAATGGCTTTGGAATTCAGTGTTGGATTATTTTAAAATGAACACTGCACATTCTAATGGTCTCTAATCACAGGCCAATATTTATGTATGAAACATTTCTACACTTCAAAGGGCCAGGTTCTTGCCAACGACCCAGGAAATCAGATTTTCATTACAGCCACCGTCATACATCTGAAACCACAAATCCATGTTGTCAGAAGTCTAGCTCTAGAATTATAGGTTAAGCTTTATCTTTGTGTTTAATTAACTTTGTTTAACTATTAGCTCTGGGTATGATTCACGTTTTCATTGCCAATGGCTTGTTTTCTTCAACTCCAGGGTTTACAATACAGAGACAGTGAATGCTAAATGGCCATAAAAAAAACAGGGACAGACCAGCCAGGGGGTGATGGTGCACACTCTTAATCCCAGCACTGGACAGGCAGAAGGGGGCAGATCTCTGTGAGTTTGAGCCCAGCCTGGTCTAAACAGTTTCAGAATAGACTTCAAAGATACATATATGATTCTGTTTAAAAAAAAAAAGAACTTAAAATAAATAAATAAAAAGATACCAAGTCACTTCATCAGAGTCTAGAAATGCTACTTCAGCACAAAGCACAGGGTCTGACAAATTTCTCTAGTTCCCAAATATGTTTGGGATGAATAGACAGGAATTAATTGAGTACTTTTCTCAAGAAAAATGTTCACAAACTAGTTATTTTTGGAAACATTTTACATTATTCTGAACAACATAATTATCTGTGGGATGAGGACAAATCTGGATTTGACGAGACCTCTAACATTTGTAGTTGGATGATTCTTTGTCCTGCTGAGCCCCAAGATCCAGACAAATTTTTTCTACCCACAGTCCCACCGCTGCTAATAAAATAATTATGCAGAGGCTTAATATTATAGTTATTGGTGGGTCACTAGTTCATGCATATTACTATTTAGGTTTTACATTTAAGTTAACTCTTTAAATCTATTTATGTTTAGCCAAATGGCTTGGTACATTTTCTCATATGCATCCTCATCTTCTGTCTTCTCTGTCTGGCATCTCTACTCTCTGACTTACTTCTTCCCAGATTTCTCTCTGTCTGGCTGCCCAACCACTAGTTTCTGCCTAGCTTCTGACCAATCAATGTTTTATTAAACGAAAATAAGTAGTAAATTTTCACAGTGTACCAGAGTATTATCATACAGCAAATATTAAGATAGCAAAACATAACAGTGGACTCATGTCAAACTGAAAATTTAAATATCATCTAGATTTGAAAATGTTCAAATATATAGTAAAGAAAATAAATGTCAATATTTTCTAGGAAATGCACAAACATGAACTATGGAAATTTGGAATAAATACATTTAATGCTTCAGTAAACAGATAACATCATATATCTCAAAGAAGTAAAAAAAAAATCAGTGAACTATTGTTGCACTGAATAAACAAAGTAATATCTCAGAAACTAAGTACATAATAACTGTCTTTACACTGATAGATACCGAATTTAAAATAACTAATTTAAAGAAATTCGAAGAGCTTAAAGGAAACACAAAAACATAATTCAATGTATGTAGGAGAAATTTGATGAAAATAATAGTTTTTAAAATTTCCAAGACAAGCTTAAGCTAAAATTTGAATTGCATGAAAGCAAAGGGATTGGGTGGTCAAAAGCAGTAACAGTAGTGTAGACAAAACAGACAGTGAATAAAGAATGCTCAAAGAAAAGATGTCTAAACTGCTGAAAGAAAATAAAACATAGAATCAAAACACAAAAAAAGCAGTTTGAAGTGAAATTGAGTAAGTCATTGGTAATGTAGGTCAGCATTAAAAGAGCAAATATAGTTGGTACTCAGGTGCAAGTTAGCCTAGGCAAAGCATTAGAAAGAAAGCTTTGATGAATGCATATTAATAGAAAACTTTCAAACTTAGAAAAGGATAAAAGTATTTTAACTTTGAGATGTCAAAGTTACCAGTCAGTTAAAACTCCTAAAAGTATTTTATAAAAGATATTATAATCAAATCTCTAAGATTAAAGATGAAGAAAAAATTGTCCTGAATGGGAAAGAGCTGAAAGTTTTCTCTATAAAATCTGGAACAAGACAAGGAAACTCACGTTTCACTATTCTTATTTAAAACACTAAAAGATCAAGCCACTAGCTTTTGGACTACTGGAAGATATTACTGGGAGAAAGTCACCAATACCCTTCTAGAGGTGTGAACCCTGTGAACTACAGAATAACTGTTGTGTCAAGATATGTACATGAATGCAAAAGTGATGTAGCTAGTTGATTTTTAATTAAATTTAAGGCCATGCAGAGTAATGCAAATTTGGCTGAGAAATAGGTTAAGAGGCTCACAGGTCCTAGTCCTGAATGGACTATTAATTTTTTTGATAAATGGCCATAAAACCAGACTTCTCTCAATCAGTAGTTTTCAACCTTCCTAATGACACATTTTAATACTGTTCTGAATGTCTTGGTGAACTCCAATTATAAAATCATTATTTTCATACTTTATACTCCAATTTCACTACTGTTATAAACCTTAATATAAATATCTGATATGCCAAATATGTGATATGTAACCCCTGTTGTGATCACAGGTTGAATATACTGCTCTAAATTCTTCTCTCTTTATAGCTCTTGGACCTTAAGAGATAATGTGATAATGTGGGTGTGGTGTGGTGTGTGTGTGTGAGTGTGTGTGTGTGTGTGTGTGTGTTTGTGTGTGTGTGTGTGTGTGTATGTACATGAATACACTCATCCAATGAACCACAGTTAAGTAAGAAACTCATACCGGGTTAAGTACAAATCACAACTCTCCTTAAACCTTAGGAATTCTTAAGGGATTGGAGGTAAAAAAAAAAAAAAAAAGACAGAGCAGAGGACATACTTGGAAGGCCACACTAAAATAGTATCTTCTGGAAAAGTCAGGGACACTGCCTGCATTGACTCCTAATTGCAATGCTTGCCTGGACAAGCTCAGTCCAGTTAATAATCTAGCAAAGGGATGTCTGGAGCTCATGAACCCCTCAAACTAAGAAGCTTTTAGGACCTGAAGGCTACTAGTGGTGGGATAGTTGGTTTTCTTTAATGACAGAGCTCCAGTTCTATCAATCAATCTCTAAGGGAAAACTCAACACTCAAAACTATGTGGACATCAAATTGGACTCAATACAAACTTTCTGTCTTTATTTCTATGTGTATATAATATATATATATACTTATTCAACATGCGTGCATATATTTGTGTGTGTGTTAACTTGTAGGAAACTTCTAAATAGTAACGCTGATTGTTTCTTTTTTATTCAATAACTACTTCTTTTAAAATAAATTTTTTTGCAAGAAAGCTAAATCATAATTTAGAGAAAATATAGACTCCTGTCACTGGAAGAAGGCTGGATCATCTACCCCCCACTCACACATACACACATACACTATTAGCTCACCCCTGCTCAGGTAATAACAAAATAAGGACAAAGCCTAGGTCTTGTCCAGACTTACCCAAGAATATAAAAGTGACAGCTTTAGCTCTTTCCTGCTAGCTCTATTCTAATCAATTAGAAATACACTAATATGATTGGTACTTGAGTAAGCCAATCCTAAGTAGAACGGTCACACTGCCTTTAAAATTTCTTTATGATTGAAAGGAACTTCTGTAGGGGCATCATTTTGCCTTTTTGTAGGATGTGAGGCCCAGTAACTAGTACCTTTACTCTTACTAAGTAAATGCTATTGCTGACTGTGTAGGACCCAGAACAGCTTGACCACATAATAATGTGGGGCCAGACATAAGCAGGCAGCACCCAGGGAGGGGCTACCTTCTAAAGTGGAGTACCTAATATTCTAAATATTCTCTTCCTGAGAAAGGGTCATTAACAATAGAACACATAGTCTCCAGGTATACATCTGCTGATCTGCTGATCTAGATGCACCTTAAGGACCACTGCTAAATATTGAAACATTCCTATCATTCAGAGCAGCCAATGAATTCAAAACAGGTACCCCTAGCTAGAGACTGGACCAATCACAGGGCTATAACCCAGCAGTTCTGAATGTCCTAGAGACTCCCCATCCTCACCTCACAATAAAAACTTTTACCTCCTACTGCTCTGGGATCTCTCTCCTCTGCTGCTGTGTGGGAGGACAGAGCGCCCTGAACTAGCTCATCAGTAAAGCAACTCTTTGCTATTACATCTGACTTGATCTCTTGACAATATTTTGTTGGGGGGGGGGGAGTCTGGACCCTGGGCACAACAATTGCATTTTGTCTGGTGGTGTTTTACTAGACTTTTCACAGACCCTAACACTAAATAACTTAGAGCTTCTTCTGAGGTTCCAACAAAAGGATGAAATTCATTCTCAGACTCTGTTGGAAGATGGGCAGATGCATCTACTGCGGCTCTGTGTCTAATAGGCTCATATATTTGTCTGTACCACCGAGGAGGTCTGCACTCATATCTTATGATGTTTCTTTAAAGCAAAATGGAGCTCAGAGTTCAGCCCTTAAAAGCTAAGTCTCAAAACCAAAACGGAAATAATTCTTTGTATGCTTGCTGTGGAAAATCCTACTGCATTTCTGAAAGGTTTCTCGTCAAAAGTAACTCATTTAAGGGTTGAATTGCCCCTTATGCCTTCCTTAACTAGACACCTGAGAACAAAACACCAACTGCTAAGTCATCTCTTAGCCTGTGTACAAGAGACTTCATCCATTAACTCCCTGCCATGCGATTCTGCCAGCAGGAAGCCAGAACATATTAATTAAATGTGTCAGTTCATTATTTAAATGCTTAGAATCCTTCTCCTGCGAACAGAATACACAGTGCAAAATGTTTTAGGGTTTTGAAAAGTAAAACAAAATGATTTTTATAGAAATCATATGAACTACATAAGTGTGGATATTAACAAAATTAGAGCTAAAAATATAAAAGGCATATGGTCTTTAATATAAAATATTTTGAGTAGATACTACAAAGCTAACTGAACTTGTTTCAGATTTCAGATCTCACATACGAACTAGGCAATAGCTCATAGTCTACAATTGGAACAGCTGGACGCAGGGTCACTAAAAAAAAAAAAAAAAAAAAATGTTACTTCTAGAACTCTGAGACCTACACAGTAAGTAGAAGGGCTTCAGTAGGTTTTCTCTTACTTCTACATGCACACCATTACATATACAGACACAAAAATAGAAAAGTAAACAAATGTTTTTAAAAAAATAGCTGGCTCTAGAAGTAGAAAAATTTGACACATCTAAGTAATGAAGGAATTTTCATTACAAGACATTTCTCTACTCTGAAGTAGATCTTTATGTAAAGAGTCATCATGAGATAGTCATTCTTTCTCTTTTTTAAAAATTATTATTATTATTATTAAGAAAGAAGTCACACTTCCTATCCTTGTATATCCTTATTCACGGTCCCTTCCCCCTCCCACCACATCAGGTCATTCTTTCTTCTCCACAACTCCCCATCCCCTCCCTGTGCAGGCTGCAGACAGTCCCATGTTCCCACAGTCCCAATATTGCTTAGTTTAGTCTCCACTCCTGGCAGATCCAGTTTTGTTCCCCCTCCCTCAAGAGTGAGTGAGGTGTTCCTCTAGGGGGAGTGGGATCCAAGGAGTCAGTCCAGGGTGTTTCTGACCCCAAGCTGTTCAGTGACTGTGGTTTGCAGCTTGGGCATGCTTTGCTTTTTTCTTGTTTGTTTGTTTGTTTGTTTAGAGTCCAGTAATGAGTGAGTACATCCCCTGCTTATCTTTCTGAGTTTGTGATACCTCACTCAGGAGGATATTCTCCAAATCAAGATGGTTATTCTTTCATAACTTATAGAATTAACCAATATATAGTGGATGTGGATCTGAAGTCTTTGCTAATCTTTAATGATAATATATCCTTCCTTTTTTTCTTTCTATCAAATTTAGTATCAAAAACGTTAATAATTTATTTCCTATGTGTATATATTTATATATTGTTTGAAAACTTTGATTAATGAGTCATACTTTTTATGTATGTAAAGAAACTTTTATTCTTAACAGTTAACTGTATTCTCAGCTTTTTCTGGTAGAACTTTTAAAAATGTGTTTTGGTCCTAAAGGATTAAAAGCAAATCAATAAAGAAATAAAAAATGTTCCTCAAGAGCAGAGGCTGACAGCATGGCACTCTTCCCTGTATACTTCCTGACCACGTAGATAAAGAAAAACAGGAAACTGGTACTGCACAAAGCTGTATCAACGGAAAAATATTTACTGTTCCTATTAAAAATGAATTAACCCAAACAGACAGCCTTTTAATTGAAATCTTTATCACATTACCTTCCTATTTAAATGCAAATGTTAAATCCTTTTTACAAACTAATAGAAATCAGAAAATGAAAGGTGAAATGCTCTTACAAAAGACTCCATCACCCTGGGCAATTCAGGTCAGATGTCATGTGAAATGCTGAAAGGCTTTTTTACATAGACTTTTTCACAGTTTACTGTGTCTTTCCAGTTCCTTTAGAAATTTATAGAATTTTTTTCAAACATTAGGCTTATTTTTTACTCTAAGTGATATGTGATATGTTTTCATTACTGTACTAGAAAAATAGAAACTAATTTGTTTCTCAAAGTTGCTAATTGCATTACTATAACAGCATATTTTAATATCTTTTAAATGAATTATAATTAAAGTGTATGTTACAAACATAGCATTATTTAAGCATTGGCAGAACAATGCATACATTATACTGAGATCATACATAGCCTGAGAGGGTAAAACTTGGGAATTATTTTATGACTCCTGATCTAGGAAATCAATGAAAGAATCTGTTGAATTAAATTTTTCAATTTAGCATTAAATTCTGAAGTAGGACCTGCACCTGCATGTGTAAATCTCAATCAGACTTTTTAAAAATTTTATGGCCATGAATTTCTCATTTAGTTACTATAACATCCTTTTGAAAATTCTTTGATTTTTATGAGTTATTAGATCTGGAGCTTAAAAACATATTCTTACCTCAAATGTTATAGGGAAAGTTGCAGACTTCTGAATTACAGGTCACCTTGTAATTTGATTAGATATGTAATGATCAGTTTCATATTTATTTATGGCAGGTTTCTGCAACATATATGCCTGTATATTCAAGAATATTTTCTCTTAATGAGGAAGGGAGGGATTTACAATAATGATGCTTATGCTCTTGGAAATGAAAATCTTAGAGATACATACTGAATAGAGCCTAACCTCAGACATCTACAAGATCCACAGAACTCAGTATGTTTCAAAATGGCCTACAGATATGAAGAAACTAGGTAGTACTGATTGGTTAAATCATTACTGAACCAAAATTATTAGAAGACATGATTATGTACAATATTTAGGAAATAATTATAGTTGAAATAAGTTTTTTGTTGTCTATTATTAGGAGCTTTTCTAAATCCATGGCAAGCTTCTATTTGTTATCTTTATAGAAGAAGCCATTGAGTTCTACTCCATGCAGTCAAGGGAAAAATGGCAATGTGTTCCAAGATACTGAAGCTAGGAGCCAGACACAATCAGCAGACTCTTAAAGGACTCTTGGCCTCAGAGACTACACTGCAATACCTATGATCCTCATGCTACAGTTGTTAGTGTGCACCACCTGGAGCTATGCCAGCTATGTAGGAGAAGTATCTACATGTGCTCTGATTTTCAAGTCTTGTAAGCAGTAAGCTCTCTGAGCCTGGATACCTAGTATGATTCAGGCAGTATTGGGCCCAGACACCCATCTATATCCCTGTCAATTTTCCTAACTTTAGTAATCTGTTCTTGGGTGATTTGATGACTTCCTCAATATTTTTTCCATGAATTTCCATTCTGAGTAAATCTAGGCATTATATCTTTTCCCTGTATAATTTGCTAAACAAGAGAATGAAATTGTGGTTAGCTTAACTGCAGTACACCACAATTTACTTAAGAAGATAAATATTTTGGAGCTGGTGAAATAATTAAAACCATTTTGTCCTGCAGAGTACCCAAACTTTGGTTTCCAGTAGTGATACTACTCATTCCAGGAAACTGAACACCCTCTTCTAGCCTTCTCTGATTAAAGACAAACATTACACACATACACATGCTGAGAAAATATTTTTACACATAAAATAATAAATAAATCATTTTTTAGTAAATGAAAGTATTGGATTCTAGGAAATAATAATATGGAAATATGTATCACATGGAAATCTTAAAGTTGATAAGAGATTTATAGACCTGTGTAGATAGCACAGCTTATTTTATAATTGTTTATTTTTCAGTGCAACAGATTATGAAACAATGACTAATAGAATATAATCACTCTTGATTCAATCTATTTCAATATATGTCCATCAGCACTTAACTAAAGCCAAGTTTGTCATGAGTAATCTGCAGTCACGTGAATGCGAGATGATAGAAAAAAGGTGTGTTTGTCTCTGGGAAGGTACATGTTTGTAAAAGTGGAAATGCATGTATATGGGTTGGTGTGTCTGTACTTGGTGGCCAGAATCGCTAAGATTAAAAACACAGATGACATCCTAGGTTGGAGAGGATGCAGAGCAAGGGGAACACTCCTCCATTGTTGGTGGGAGTGTAAACTTGTTCATCCACTCTGGAATGCAGTATGGAGATATCTCAGAAAACTGGGAATTGATTTCCCCAAGGATCCAGCAATACCACTTTTAGGCATAAACCCTAAAGATGCACATTTGCACTCCAAAAGCATTAGCTCAACTATGCCATTATTCACAATAGCAAGAAACTAGAAACAACCTAGATGCCCCTCAACTAAAGATGGATTAACAAACTGTGATACATCTACACAATGGAGTACTACCCAACAGTAAGAAAAATATGATATCCTAAAATTTTCAGGCAAATGGATGGATTTGGAGAATATCCTCCTGAGCAAGGTATCACAAACCCAGAATGTAAAGCAGGGGTTGTACTCACTGGTGGACTTAAAAAAAAAAAAGATATCATTATGTACAAGAGTTCAAGGGTAGAATATAGCTAAATGACACAGTGCCTCACTTCTGCTTTGATGGACTCTGGCAGGGGTGTGGGTGAGGAAAGTCTTGTTTTCTTTAAGGGTCTGGCCACAGGGAGTTTAATTATGTTCCAGTAAGTAAATGAGCAGCATGAATGGGCATTTTTGTAAATGTGGAGTTCATAAGTGTGGGTATAAATCTGAGAGGACTGATAACTTACGTTGATGGGGTGCATGATATAAAATCACCAAAGAAATGCTCTCAGGCTGTCAGCATTGAGGGGGTGGAACATTTAAAAAGTAGATTTAGTAGAAAGTAGATGAGTTATTGAATCTGGGACTCTGTGAAGAAATTAATATATTCTTTATAAAAACTGGTGAGTTTCAATAAGAAAGAATTGTAGTAAAAGAGAAAAGCTAATCCCTGAAATTTCTACCATGTCACCTTTGTTGTGTCAGGGTTTAGTTCACCTTGACCCCTTCTCCTAGACGCTGACATAGTCACTCACTGTTTCCAGACCTCAATTGTTGCTGATGGCATTCTCTTGAATCTCCAAACACTGTTATACTAAACTTCTTTTAAAAATTACATTTCTAGGCTCTGCTATTTTTGTTTAAGTATCATAAATGAATTAATACAAACATACTTGCAATCTTAAGTGTTGCAAATGTTCATAAATTATCTTTCTTGGTTTGCTCACTTTTAGCAATTTGGTCTGTTGCTTCTGGACACATTTTCAAATATATACAAAGGAAAGCATGTGATTCCCTAATTTCCTAGTAATTTCAATCCAGCTTCAACACAAGCCAATTTCCTGCTTTTATTCAGAACTCTCCTTCAAAAACACTATATTAGAAAAGGGAAAGGATTTCAAACCTCCTGTAATACTATCTCTTAATATGGCAGGACATGTTTCTTCCATAGTATGCTGCTCAAAATATTCATCATATCAGCAATTACAGAAACCAAGAGTAGAGTACTTCCATAGCATTAATTCACACTAGGCCAGACTTCCCATTGCATTGGCTAACTCCCAAAATTGATCTCACTTTCCTCTGTTTATCTTCTTTTTTGTTCCATTGCTTGATATAAATAAAGGTTCAAATATACTAATAGCTGTGGTCTCGTGTTATGATCCAGTGATATATCTTACATTCCTTTTTTAGTGGCCAGTCACTCGGATTTTCAGTTTTCTACCATTGGGTGAAATTTTTCATTTATCTGACAGAATTTGGGTAACTGTGCCTTCCTGACATTAAATGTTCTGCAACTCCAATGTCACCAAGCTATAAGGATTCCTCTGAGAAGTTGAAGAAATTGTATGTGTTTTCTTCTATTCTTATCAATAGATATTAAAATATTAAATCTGTTTCATTAAAAAGATATTTGTGAGTTTCTATATTTTCACCTGCTTTTTCAGTCCCATTTATCAGCTGGGAATTTTCTTATACCTTATTTTAATGATGATTTTTCCTTTTGTCTTTTCTAAGTGAAGCAAATATAAACTTTTGTTCTAAAATTCATGTGGTAATTATTTATGTTAAATATCACATTCTATCTTGTTTTCATAACTGTCTCTTTAAAACATATGTTCAGAATAGTTGTCTGAGCTATGCTTTTCCAAATTTGGAAAGGCATAAAATTGTCTTTCCAAATTACATATACTTTATTTATTCACTCTCTTTCGTTAACCCATCTACCTATCTTTCTTGTTCTCTGAATAGAAATGTTTCACCCAACAAGCTGTTATTATCAGTGCTTTCCCTTCTGTTCACATCCTCCTTGCTGCCCTTGTTCCCTTGTTTAGATTGGTCTTTCATTTAAGGTGCACCCTAAATGTGCTCTTTTTTATGCAAATATTTGAGACTTCTCCTGATAGTTCTCCTCCAGTTGCATTCTGAATGAGGCAGACTAGGCTGGACATGTGATATCTGATACCTAATCCATTTGATGTCTAAAGATGTTCAGAAATGTCAGTGAAAGCTTTCCCTAATCAGTCTGTATACTGGTGAGAAAATTTTCAGTAATATTTGTGTGTTTGTGTTGATGGGAAATGATTTATTCACATGAACTTGATAAAGCTTGACAGCCCTGATGTATATTCTTTCTAGCACTCCTCTGTCCAGAAAACGAGGCTCCGCTCTAGTGTCAACCAAAAAAAAAGCTATCATTTTTCTTTGGTGATTAGGAATTATAGGAAAGGGTCCCTAAAGAAAACTCATAGGTAGAGTTAGTTGTCAGTATAGTCATGCAGGTATTTCATACAGTAAATTTTAAATTTATTTATGCCCTTGATTTTTTTTTTATTTAGGAAGCAGCTGCTGGGTATTTCTTTATTGTTTGTTTACATTTTAAAATTTTTATTTTTCAAAAAGTAAGTATATCCACACTGCTCCAATTCCCAAAGCTATGAGAGAATACACAGGTGTCTCAGGTTTCATCTCCCTAGCTACCTACTGTCCCCTTCGATTCAGTAATATAATAATGATAATCAGATTCTTACATTCCTTTCCAGAAACACATTATACATAAGATCATTTCTGTACTTACCATTTCCTCCATTTTATATACAAATGGTAGCACATCATATTTATTGTGCTGCATCTTACTTTTCCTATCTAATGATATAGCTTGAAGAGTACCCACAGTCACCTCAGATATGATACCCATGTCTTTTTGCTCATTTTTGTCTTGAGTTTCCTATATGAATACATTCAGTTTCAGGAAGCAGAATCTAGATGTTGCTATTTGAACAGCTTCTAATCTTTTCTTTTCAAATACTGCATCAACAAATGCATTTTGATCATTTTGTAGACATGTGAGTATATGTATTCTTTTTTTCTTTTTTTAAGCTTTCATATTTATTTTTTTTACAAAGTAACAAATTTATCAAGATGTGATATTATAATTAATTATCCAACCATGAATGTCGCAGTATATTTGCTTTATGTTTAAGACATGCACTTAACATAGTCCTTTATATGTTGTCTTTTTTTAATACAAATAAGATTGCTACACATATTTTTACTTTGTGTTCAGCTTTCCCTCTGAATTTTTTTTCCATCCCTGTATATCCTTATTCAAGGTCCCTTCCCCCTCCCAACACATCAAGTCATTTTTACTTCTCCACAACTCCCCATCCCCTCCCTGGGTAGGCAGCAGACAGTTCTATGGTCCCACTGACCCAATAATGCTTAGATCAGTCTCCACTCCTTGCAAATCCAGCTTTGTTCCCTTTCCCTCAAGAGTGAGTCAGGTGTTCCTATAGTTGGAGTGGGATCCGAATGGTCAGTCCAGGGCGTTTCTGACCCAAGCTCTTCAGTGTTTGTGGTTGGCAGCTTGGGCATGCTTGGCTTTTTTTTTCCTTGTTTGTTTGTTTAGAGACCACTAATGAGTGAGTACATTCCCTGCTTATCTTTCTGAGTTTGTGATACCTTGTTCAGGATAATATTCTCCAAGTCCATCCATTTGCCTGCGTTTTTTAGAATATCATTTTTTCTTACTGCTGAGTAGTATTCCATTGTGTAGATGTTCCACAGTTTGTTAATCCATTCTTCAGGTGAGGGATATCAAGGTTGTCTCCAGGTTCTTGCTATTACAAATAATGCTGCTATGAACATCCTTGAGCTAATACCTTTGGAGTGTGAATGTGCCTGTTTAGGGTATATACCCAGAAGTGGTATTGCTGGGTCCTTGGGGAGATTGATTCTCAATTTTCTGAGAAATCACCATATTGCTTTCCAAAGTGGCTAAACAAGCTTACACTCCCACCAACAATGGAGGAGTGTTCCCCTTGCTCCGCATCCTCTCCAACATAGGCTGTCATCTGTGCCTTTTATCTTAGCCAATCTAACACGTGTCAGGTGGTATCTCAAAGTTGTTTTGATTTGTATTTCTCTGATGGCTAAAGATGATGAGCACTTTTTCAGGTGCCTTTCAGCCATTCGTAGTTCCTATGCTGAGAATTCCCTTTTTAGACCTGTATCCCATTTTTTGATTGGGTTATTCAAGGTTTTGGGCTCTAGATTCTTGAGCTCTTTATATATCTTAGAGATCAGTCCTCTATCACTTATAGGGTTGGTGAAAAACTTTTCCCATTCTGTAGGCTGTCGTTTTATCCTATTGACAGTGTCCTTGGCTTTCTAGCTTCAAGAGATCCCACTTATTGATTGTTGGTCTTAGTGTCTGTACCACTGGTGGTATATTTAGGAAGTGGGCACCTGTGCCAATTTGTAGAAGTGTATTTCCCACTTTCTTTCTATCAAGTTCAAAGTGGCTGGGTTTAAGTTGAGGTCTTTGATCCACTTGGATTTGAGTTTTATGTAGGGTGACAGGCTCAGATTTACTTGCATTTTTCTACACACTTCCATCCAGCTATGGCAACACCATTTGTTAAATATACTATCTTTTTTCCATTGAATGTTTTGGGCCTCTTTGTCAAAAATCAGGTGTTCATAGGTTTTTGGGTTAATGTCTGGATCCTAATTCTATTCCATTGGTCCACAAGTATGTTTTCATGCCAGGACCAGGCTGTTTTTATTACTGTAGTTATATAGTATAACTTGAAGTCAGGGATGGTGATACCTCCTGAGGTTCTTTTGTTGAGTAAGTTTTGGCAATCCTGGCTTTCTTGTTATTCCAAATGAAATTGAATATTGTTCTTTCAAGGTCCAAAAATATTGTGTTGTGATTTTGATGGGCAGTGCATTGAATCTGTAGATTGCCTTTGGTAGAATTGCCATTTTTACTATGTTGATCCTACCAATTCAGGAACATGGGAGAGCTTTCCGTTTTCTGATATCCTCTTCAATTTCTTTCTTCAGTGATTTAAAATTTTTGTCAAATAGGTTTGTTACTTCTTTGGTTATAGTTTCTCCAAGGTACTTAATACTGTTTGCAGCTAATATGAAGGGTAATGTTTCCCTTATTTCTTTTTCAGCTCTTCTATCTTTAGTGTATAGAAGGGCTACTGATTTCTTTGACTTAATCTTGTATCCTGCTACATTGCTGAAGGTGTTTATCAGCTGTAGCAGTTCCTTGGAAGAATTTTGTGGGTCACTTACGTATACAATCATATCATCTGCAAATAGAGATAGCTTCACTTCTTCTTTTCCAATTTGTAACCCCTTAATCACTTTTTGTTCCCTTATTGCTTTAGCTAAAACTTCGAGAACTATATTGAATAGATAAGGGGAGAGAGGACATCCTTGTCTAGTTCCTGACTTTAGTGGGATTGCTTTGAGTTTTTCTCCATTAAGTTTGATACTGGCTGTCGGCTTCTTGTAAATCGCCTTTACTATATTTAGGTATTCTCCCTGTATTCCTGATCTCTCTGGGGCTTTAATCATAAAGGAGTGTTGGATTTTGTCAAAGGCTTTTTCCGCATCTAGGGATATGACCATATGGATTTGTTCCTTTAGCTTGTTTATATGATGGATAACATTTACAGTTTTTTGTATGTTAAACCAGCCCTGCATTTCTGGGATGGAGCCTACTTGGTCTTGGTGGATGGTATCTTTTATACATTATTGTATACGGTTTGCCAAAATTTTGTTGAGAATTTTCACATCAATATTCATGAGGGAAATTGGTCTGTAATTCTCCTTCTTTGTTGTTTCTTTGAGTGGCTTAGGTATTAGGGTGATTGTGGCCTCATAAAAGGAATTTGGCAATATTCCTTCAGTTTCTACTGTGTGAAATAGTTTGAAGACTAACAGTAGTAATTCTTCTTTGAATGTCTGGTAGAATTCGGCACTGAAACCATCTGGACCAGGGCTTTTATATTTGGGGAGGTTTTTAATGACAGCTTCAATTTCCTTAAGGGTTATAGGCCTGTTTAGGTAATTAATCTGATATTCATTTAATTTTGGAAGATGGTACCTGTCCAGAAAGCTGTCCATTTCTTCTAGGTTTTCCATTTTTGTAGAATACAGCTTTTCAAAATATGATCTGATAATTCTCTGTTTTTCGTGGGGGTCTGTTGTTATGTCCCGCTTTTCATTTCTGATTTTGTTGATTTGAACACTCTCTCTCTGTTTTTTGATTAGTTTGGCTAAGGGCTTATCTATCTTGTTAACTTTCTCAAAGAACCAACTATTAGATTCATTGATTCTTTGTATTGTTCTTTTTGTTTCAATTGTGTTGATTTCAGCTCTAAGTTTGATTATTTCCTTCTGTGTACTCCTTCTAGGTGAGTTCGCTTCTGATTGTTATAAGCCTTTCAGCTGAGCTGTTAGGTCTCTAGTGTTGGATTTATCTAGGTTTTTCATATAGGCATCTAGTGCTATGAATTTTCCTCTTAAGACTGCTTTCATTGTGTCCCACAAGTTTGTATACGTTGTGGATTCATTTTCATTAAATTCTAGGAAGACTTTGATTTCTTTCTTTATTTCTTCCTTGACCCAGAGATGGTTCAGCTGAGTGATGTTTAGTGTCCATGAGTTGGTAGGCTTTCTTTGGATTTTGATATTGTTGAACTCTAACTTTAGGCCCTGGTGGTCCGATATGTTACAAGGGATTATTTCCATTTTTTTGTATCTGTTGATATTTGCTTTATGACAAATTATGTTGTTGATTTTGCAGAAAGTTCCATGAGGAGCTGAGAAATATGTATATTCCTGATTGGGTTTAGGTGGAAGCTTCTGTAGAAATCTATTAAATCCATTTGCATCATAACCTCTTTTAGATTCCTTATTTCTCTGTTGAGACTGTCTGGTTGATCTATCCAGTGTTGAAAGTGGGGTTTTGAAGTCTCCCACTATTAGGTTGTAAGAAATGATGTGGGATTCGAGCTTTAGCAGTGTTTCTTTTACATAAGTAGGTGCCCTTATATTAGGGGCATAAATATTTAAGATTGAAATCTCCACTTGACCAATTTTTCCTGTGATGAATAAGTAGTGACTATCTTGGTCCCTTTTAATTGCTTTTAGCTTAAAGTCTACTTTGTTAGATATTAGGATTGCAACCCCTGCTTGTTTCTTAGGACCATTTGATTGGAAAATCTTTTCCCAACCCTTTATTCTAAGCCTGTGTCTGTCTTTGCGGTTGAGGTGTGTTTCTTGTAGACAACAGAAGGATGGCTTCTGTTGTTGTATCCATCTTTTTAGTGTGTGACGTTTTATAGGAGAGTTGAGACCATTGATATTAAGGGAAATTAGTGACCATTAATTCATATTTCTAGTCATTTTTGGTGGTAACTTGTTTGTATTTCCTTTCTCTAGGGTGTTCTTCTGTGGAATTATTGATTGTTGGTGATTTCATGGGTGTATCTGGGGTCCTTAGGTTGGAGTTTTCCCTCTAATACTCTCTGTAGTGTTGGAGTGGTAGATAAATATTCTTTCAGTCTGATTTTGTCCTGAAATACCTTGTTTACTCCATCTATGGTGATTGATAAATTTGCAGGGTATAGTATTCTAGTTTGGCAGCCATGCTTTTTTACCATCTGTATAACTTCTGACCAAGCCCTTCTAGCTTTCATCGTTTCCATTGAATAGTCAGGCATTATTCTGATGGTCTTTATATGTGAGTTGGCCCTTTTCTTTTGCAGCTCTTAAAATTTTTTCTTTGTTCTGTATGTTTTGTGGCTTGATTATAATGTGGCATGCTGACTTTTTTTGGAGGTCATATCTATTTGGTGTTCTGTAAGCTTCTTTTATCTTTATAGGCATTTCCTTCTTCAGGTTAGGGAAATTTTCTTCTATGATTTTATTGAAAACATTATCTGTGCCTTTGAGCTGGTATTCTTCTCCTTCTTCTATTCCTATCATTCTCAAATTAGGTCTTTTCATGGTGTCCCAGATTTCCTGAACATTTTGAGTTATAACTTTTTTAGTTTTAATATTTACTTTGACTGATATATCTAATTGAGCTACTGAGTCTTCCACTTCAGAGATTCTATCTTCCATCTCTTGAACTCTTTGTTATGTTGTATCTGTGGTTCTAGCTTTTTTCTTCAGATTTTCTATTTTCATCTTTGCCTCATTTTGTGCCTTTTTAATTGCTTCTATTTCAGCTTTTAGTTTCTGGCATGTTTCTTTCATAGATTTGTTCATCTCTTCCAATTTTTTGTTTGTATTTTCTTCTACTTCTTTAAGGCTATTTTTCATATCTTCTTTGAGAGCTTCGATGATCATCAAAAAGGAATTTTTGGTGTTGCTTCCTTCTGTTTCCTCTTCATTGCTCAGTTCAGGTCTTGTATTTATAAGATAGCCACTTTCTTCTCCAGTTACCTTGTTGTTCTTTGTATTATTATGTAAATTTTGGCACTGATGTTTGCCAATGGCTTCAATGGTTCATGATTAGGTGGCCCCTGGTCAGTTGTGGCACTTTGGCTTGTGTGCCTCCTGTCACCTCTCTGGGCGTGGTCTGAGTCTGTCCTTCAGTGACCCCCATCGATATCTGTTTGCTCAGTTGGAGGTGGAGGTGGGTTACCCTGCAAATTCCCTCAGCAGCAGCTGTGGGTATGGTGACAGGCAGACTTTATCTGTGCCTGCTACAGTGTATGCTGGGACTCACTCTGCAGACAGCACCCAGTGCTGAAAGCGGAACCGAAACTGATGGGAGCTCAACTCTTTCTCCCTGGCTGGGATATAGGTGCTTGGGCCTGGTGACCCCTCCTCACCTCTGGGCAGGGTCTGAGTCTGTCCTTCAGGGACCCCTGTTGTTATCTGTTTGCTCAGTTGGAGGTGGAGGTGGGTAGCTGTGCAAATTCCCTCAGTAGCAGCTGGGGGG
Source organism: Sigmodon hispidus (assembly GCA_004025045.1). Lineage (NCBI taxonomy): Eukaryota > Metazoa > Chordata > Mammalia > Rodentia > Cricetidae > Sigmodon > Sigmodon hispidus. Next base: position 53,470 of record PVIH01003805.1, read on the forward strand.
AATGTGACAGGCAGACTTTATCTGTGCCTGCTATAGAGTACACTGGGACTTACTCTGCAGACAGCACCCGGACCCGAAAGCGGAACCAGAACCGATGGGCACCTTTGATTTTTAAGCACCATCTTTATCTATAAATTATTTATACAGCTGTGTGTTAATATAGCAAGTCAATACATGCCCCATCCCTTTATATTCCAAGAAATAATCCCTGTTAAGTTTTCCATTGGCTTCTTGCATTTTATTTTTAAGAAAGCCGACATTTATGGGGAAAAATATTTGGAAAATGTACAGAGATTAGTAATAGTCAAGTGTTTAATGCTCTTTCTGAATTCTGTCACAAAATAACAATATTAGGGTTTGTCAAAGTAATCTACACACAGTAGAAATATCTCAGAGAGTGTCTGGGTTTAGGTCAGTTGTTTTGTTACATGAAGCTTCAGGAGGGTTTGTGACAGACTATGGAAAGGAATATGGATCCTTATACTGCTAAGTACATGGGTGATGGAAAGTAGCATATGGAAGATAATACTTACGCAGAAGTAAGATGAAGTTTTTTTTGTTTGTTTGTTTCTTCCTGGAAATCTGGTATAAGCTGAATAAACCTTTAATATGATCTTTAAATGCACATCTCAGCTGCTCAGTAGAGAGGGAGCTGACAAAGGGGAGCCCGTCTCCAACCCCAGCACTTTTCTCTAAGAGGTTCCTTTCTAATAAAGGACAGTCTGTTAAGGTTCTTCTAAGACTTAAAACACTGTACAGAAATATCTGCCACTGTGTAAGATGCTTTCTCTGTAAGAGTCCACATCTCTAATTTATAGCTCTCCTAGTTCTGCTAAGCCTTTTCTGGGCCCAGTGTGGGGCTTCTCACTCCCTGTGATTCTCAGTGGCAACAGGAAGTTGAGGGGGTGGCAGTAGAGTCAGGCAGCAGGCAAGGATGCTGTCATGATTGCATTACTCCCTTCTCTGTAAAAGAGAGCTAAATCCAATTGACACATACCGAAGTAAACAGGCAGTGACATATTTGTAGACAAATTGTCATACTGTAGATCATCCACAAAACAAATGACTTTTGATTCACACTCAAAGATTGAAGAAAAATTCTGCCAGCGCTAACAGCTGCTCCCCTTTCAAAGAAAACAAGTAGTTAATAAAAAAATTAATTTAAAAATAATGTTCTACTGCTGCAAAAATTCCTGAGGGGAAATATTTAACACTGCTCAAAACTAAAAGAAAATACACTTGTTTCAATTCCTCTAGAAAATTCTGAGTTTCCCTAGGGGAAGTGTTAGGTCTGTAGCTGAGTTTTTGAAATCACATGAAAGCTATGTAGTGTTGAAACAATATTTTAAAAAGTAATAATGAAACAGTATAATAATATATCTAAATATTTTTTTATGATTCATTTTTATTTCTCAAAATTTAATAGTGTCCCTTAACACTAAGTTTCACTTTTTATGTCATCATGGTGGCAAGTCCTTTCTGTTCATTTTTGCATTCCTGTTGACTTCATATTGTCAGGTGGAAATTATTACAAAAACTGTTGTTCATCGACATTCTTAAGATCCAGTTAGTCAAACAGTGATTAGTTGGGCTTTATGCAAAGGTTATATCATCATTTATGTACCTATTTGCTTTTCTGACTCTAATCTCATTTGATGTGCTCAGGCCACTATAATAAAGCACCAATTGTAGCCATGATAAAATAATGGATATCAACAGTTCACCATTCTTGGACTGGTAAGTCTGAGATTACAGGGTCATTTTTGCCAAGGTGTAGTGAGAAATTTTTTTCCTGCAGAATGTTTGGTTGATCCCCTCTATTCCATCAAATGTGAGTGAGAATGAAAAGGAAGAAGCAAGAAGGTTGGAGCTCTGATGTGTCTTCCTACTCTGTTGAGGACACTGATACTGTGTTGAAGTAGCTCTATACTTCAAGACCTCATTTAAGCCCAAGTGGACACTAAATCCTTATTCTCTACCAATATTGTTAGGTAGTTGTGACAGTATTCTTTTTTTTAGTGGCCTTCAAAAGTAATAATCCTATTAAGAGATGTTGCCTTGTAGAGTCTTTTTGGAAGAAATGTGTCACTGTGGAGGTAGGCTTTGAGATCTTGTATATGGTCATGATACAAGCAAGTATCTCAGACCACTTTTTAGTGCCTGTGAGATATAGGACTCTTAGTTATTTCTTCAGCATTATATCTGCCTGAATAACACTGTGTCCCACTATGATGGTATTGGACTGAACCTCTGAGCTAGAATTGTGCAACCCTATCTAAATGTTTTCCTTTATAAGAGTTACGATGGTTGTGGTGTCTCTTCATAGAAGTAGAAACCCTAAAGTAGAAGTGAAAATATTAAAGAACCTAGAAACTGGTGAAAATGACTCCGTAGAAAGAGAGAGTCTGATGGAAAAAAAATGAAATAGGGGAGGCAGGGGACGGAGCCCTTAAGAAGATGAGAAGGGATGCTCACACATCACACACAGACAATAAGTGATAGAAGTTTTCTTTGTCTAAAAAAGGTGGGCTGTTCCATTCATGTGACAAGAAGGATAAGAGAGATCAGCGTGGATCCTGGGATAATGTTAATTCTTAGTGAGGATTATAAGGGATATGTGTTATATCTGCAAGAGAAAAATATAATGACAACCAATGTGTTTTTCCAAGTCAACATTAGATCCTGAATACACTCATCAATCTATATACAGTTGACTTTTATTTTGTTGCAGTTAATGACATAATATGCCTGTGTCAAAATATCATACAAACAAAATCATTAGTAATGACCCATATCTCAACAAAATGTATACCCCACTACTGATACCAGATTTTCTTACAGTAAGGGTTTCTTTTTACTGTGAAGAGCCTTCATAACCACAACAACTTTAATAAATGAAGAGCATTAAATTGTTTTGGCTTATATTTTCAGAGGTTTAGTCAAATATTATGTTGTGACTTGATGGCATTCAAGCAAACCTGGCATTGTAAAAGTACCTGAGTGACCTACATCTTGCCTCAAAGGCATCAGGAAGTAGTCTGTTACACAGGGCATGACTTGAGCATATATAAGACCTCAAAGCCCACCACCACAGTAATGTGCTTCTTCTAACAAGGCCTATCTGCTTCAACAAAGCCACACCTATTAGTGTTTAGTGTCACTCTCTTTGAAGACCATTTTTTAAAATACCATACTGTAGTATATGGTGTCAATATATAAATTTGAATGAATTATATACAAATGTCTGGCCAATGACTTTATAATTACAGAAAATTCCCTGTTCACCATGGTCTAACCCCAGAACTGATTCATCAGTTCTATCTCTCAATGTTTTATGGCCACTCTTGAGTGTCCTCATTGCAATTATTTTAACTGTGGTGGGTCAACTACCCAATGTGACAATTTACTTAAACCAATTGTATATATTTGAATCAAAATTTAAGGGTAACTACAAGCAATATGCATTGAGAGTAAACTTTTAGCATAACAAAGCTGAGCTCTGGGAAATTCATGTAGCATTCTTTATCTTTTAGAAAATGGCTTCACAAGCTGGGTGTTGATCACCTTGGGATGGAATGAACCTTTCAAAAGGATCAACACTGAAGATTATTGGAAAATACAGGCATTAGCATTATGATTAATAACAGAAGTAAAATTATAGTTATGAGGTAGCAACAAAAATAATTTTATAGTTGGATGGTCACCACAACAAAAGGACATACATTAGAGAGTTGAAGAATGAGGAAGGTTGGGAACTACTGGTCTAATGGTCGTCACATCACCTCTCCTTATCCACTGTCATACAGAGGATTCATCTCAGGAGCCACCTTTCTCTTGTTTCTCATTGTAGTAAGGTATAATAAGTACATTGGATTTTGAACATTCATTCATCAGATTAGCCAAATGTAACATTTATATTTTTGAATGTATACCACTTGCTTTAATATCACTACTTCAAAGCCATCATTTCTCAATTTTTTAAATCCCATTTCCCTATTTAATGCCATTATGACTGAATAATTTATCTGCCATCACTCTTCCTATAACTTATAATGCATACTCTTTGTTGTTTTGAATGATTTAAATATTTATTCTTTCACATATTTTATTATTCTAAATATTTAATCCCATATATAATACCATCTAAAGTTTCATTCCCTGGAATTAGGAACATGTTTGTTGAAATATATTAGCAATGAAGAAATTCCTGAAACTTTTTGAAATTTGTCAATTGCTCTTTCAGAAAGTGAATGCATTACTTTTCTTAAAGGCAAACCAAGCCTTGGTGCCCTTTCTGTGTCTCTTTTCTACACATTCCAGAGAGTAATGCTTCTGATGAATGTATTTCTGCTTCTTATTAATATCTTATAATCTACCCTTGAAATTTTTCCAAATCAAAGAGATGGAAGTAAGTTATTCTAACTTCAAGGTTTACCATAATAAAATTGATGAGTGAGTTTTCATTATCCAATAGAAATAAAGAGTTTGAAACTAAATTTAGAAGTTAAGGTTAAAAACTTTGTATTTGTATTTAAGAGCTAGTATTTGAGATCCAACACTCCAATTCATGTATTTGGGGGAAGGCAAAAATTTGAGTTACTTCCCTTTCAATTTATTGTTTGTGCAAAAATCATGAAAAGGAGGAAGAGGGAGGAGGAGATGGATGATTGTAAAATCTAGAAAAGAGTCAATAAGACAGTAGGTTTGCATTCACAACATTCTGTTTGGCTATGCCGAGTGGGCAGAATGATAGGCATTATTATTTCCTTTATTTACCCTACTGTCAAGCATGATAACTTTATGTTTCTAGACAGCTATGAGCTGAAGTGTTTATAAAGTAGTTTTGGATTACCTAAACAAATCATATTGTAATAAAAATCAACATCTCCGATAGTAATTTAGTGATCTTTTTTATAATCATCATGTTTGAAAGTATGTCAAAATATAATAAAAAGCAGATAGACTGTAGTATCTTGTGAGTTCCTCTCAATCACTTATAACAAAGGACATCTACCTCAGTTTTTCCATTCCATAGAGAACTTTAACTCCAATATCAAGCTATTTTTATTACTACAGCTCTATAGTAAATATTTAAGTAAGGAATGGTGATGCTTCCAAAAGTTCTTTTATTGTATAAAACTGTTTTGGCTATCCTGAGTTTTTTGTTTTCCATATGAAATTAAGTATTGTTTTTTAAAGATCTGTGAAAAATTTTGTTGGGATTTTGATGGGGATTGCATTAAATCTGTAGATTGCCTTTGGTAAGATTACCAATTTATGATGTTGATCCTACCTATCTAAAAGCATGGAAGATATTTCCATATCATGATATTTTCTTCAACTTCTTTCTTTAAGGAATTAAAGTTTTGTGACATATGTCTTCTAATTCTTCGGTTATAGTTACTGTAAAATATTTTATGTTATTTGTGGCTATCAAAAAGGGTGCTGTTTCTCAAGTTTCTTTTTCAGCCACCTTATGATTTATATATACAAGGGCTATAGATTACTACAGTTAAACTTAGAACCTGCTACATTGCTGAAGGTGTTTATCAGCTATAGGAGTTCCCTGGTAGAATTTTTGGGATAACATATGTATACTACCTTATAATCTTCAAAAGTTTACCTAGCAAAAGTTTTTCTTTCTTTTCATTTTTTTTTGTCTTTTTAATTGCTTTTTGAAAATTAAAATCAAACTTTATATAAAAAAGCAAAATATTCAGAATATCTATAAAAACCCTTACAGTAATAAAACTATACCTTAAAGATACACATTCACACCCCAAAAGCATTAGCCTAATTATGTTCATAGCAGCATTATTCATAATAGCAAGAACCTGGAAACAACCTAGATGCCCCTCAACTGAGGAATGGATTAACAAACTGTGGTACACCTACACAATGGAGTACTACTCAGCAGTAAGAAAAAATGATTTCCTAAAAAATGCAGGCAAATGGATGGATTTGGAGAATATCCTCCTGAGCGAGGTATCACAAACCCAGAAGGATAAGCAGAAGATGTATTCACACATTAGTGGACTTTAAGTAAAACCATTCTTGTCAATTTTTATCCACTTGACCTTCTTTTGTTGTCTTATTGTCTAGCTAGAACTGAGACTACTATATTGAACAGATATAAAGTGAGTGAACAGCATTGTCTTGCTCCTTATTTTAGTGGTAACACTTTGAGTTTCACTACATTTATTTTGATGTTGGTTGTCATCTTGCTGTATATTGCTTTTGTAATATTTAAGTATTTTTTTGTATCAAGTATTTCTCCAAGACCTTTATTAGCTTGTTATTGACTTAAAAACAGACTTGTAGATCAATGAAATTGAATTAAAGATCATGGTGTAATGCACACAACTATGAACGCCGAATTTTTGACAAAGTAGCCAAAAATAAGCAATGGAAAAAAGAAAACATCTTCAGCAAATGGTGCTGGCATAACTATATGATAGTAGGTAGGACAATGCAAATAGATCCATACCTATTACCCTACACAAAACTCCACTCTAAGTGGATAAAAGACTTCAATATAAATTTAGTTATACTGAACCTGACAGAAGAGAAAGTGGGAAATAGCCTTGAATGCATAGGCACAGGAGACTACTTTCTAAATATAATACCAATAGCATAAACTATAAAAACAATAATTAACAAATGGGACCTCCTGAAATTGAGAAGCTTCTTTAAGGCAAAGGACATGGTGCATATGACAAAACAATAAGCACACAGAATGGGAAAAAAATATCTTCACCAACCTGACATCTGACAGAGGGAAGTTCTCTAAAATATATAAAGAACTCAAGAAACTATACAAGAAAATACCAAATAATACAATTAAAAATGCAGCACAGATCTAATCAAAGAATTTTTATCAGAAGAATCTCAAATTTCTGAAAGACAATAACAGAATTGCTTGCCTACCCCAAACTAAGAATAGTAGAGAAAATTCCTGTGGCATAGAACTTCCCATTAACACCCCAATTTGTTGGACACTCCCATTTACAAGTCCCATCCCATTCCTCAAACTGTCTCATTGACTTGTGTCCTTAGTGGCTTCCTGAGACCCACAGTTCTCCAGCCCTTATTGGATTAATAGATGATAGACACTTCACCTGTCCTTGCCAGATATCTTGGTTCCCAGGACCTAAGCCTTGGGGCACAATTTGTTGAACCCATCCCACCAAGTGCAGTCCCAATACCAGGACAGTAGGAAAAATTTCTTCAGGCCAGAACTCCCTAATAGCATCCTAGTTTGTTGGACACCTCCATTTATAAGACCTACCTGATTCCCCAAAACATGTCATCACCCAGTAATATAAGCTCCAGGTCTCTTTGAGACCAGAGTTCTGCAGTTCCTAATGGACCCAGAGTAGATTCTTGATGCACATATTTCACCAGCCCCTAATAAATCAAGAGCTTCTACCAGATAACAAAGGTCATATTGGACCAAGATTACATCCCTGAGACACAGATACATCCTCCTTCTATTGGACCAGAACAAAAACAAAAACAGGGCTCACTGAGACTTGGATTTGGCACATTGTGTGACATAGAAATTGCCAGAGAAGACTGCACCTAGAATAGTGTCCTGAGATATAGACAAATTCTTCATCAGTCCAAGGAATCAATGGGCAAGTGCCAGTGCAAGAACACATCTAACAACATAAAAAACAATGTGGTACCATCTAAATCTGGTGACTCTACAGCACCAAGATGACATGTAGAAGAAGCAGAAGAAAATAACCTTAAAAACAACTTTATGAAGCCTAAAAGAAGAAATAAAAAACTTCCTTAAAGATACAAGATTAACTAAAGAAAAAATCAACAGCCCACCTACACATAAATGATAAAAGAGTTTAAAAAGAAATCAGGGGAAAAACACCCTGTTCAACAGCTACAAATAATATGAAATATCTTGTGGGTAACTCTCATTAAAGACATGCTAGTTTTATATGGCAAGAACTTTATGCCATTTAAGGAATTAGAAATGTTATCAGAAAATGAAAATCCTGTGGAAAATGCTCTTATACAATGTAAAAATTTGTCCCTCATACTAGTTTAATAAAACTCTTATTGGCCAGAAGGCAAACAGAAAATCTGCTACCTGACTAAGAAAAGTCTGGAAAGAGAAAGAACGTAACAGTGACACTAGGCAGAAGCAGCTGAAAGCAGTTAAAACTACTGCTCTGAGAAAAAGTACTGGACCACTTAGGTTAGCATTAAAGGTACTAATCAATCATAGGTTAGATTAATGATAAGAATGACCAAGTAATAGGCTTAAATCATAGACAAAATTCAGTAATTAATATATGACTTTTCTGGGAAAGAGGTACGGAGATGAGGAGAACAAACAGGGACTGGGAGGGGCAGGATGGGGAAGGGAGTTTGAACAAGGGGATAAATAGATAAAAAAATGAGACCTTATACATAATAAAAAAGAAAAAATATTAAAAAGAAAGACTTTGTGTGATTTTTGGGACCGCTAGATCAAATATCGGGACTAACATGGGACAGAAACACATATACACATATGACAATCTCTCATGTTCTTGGATAGGTAGAATCAATATAGTACAAAAAAAAAAGCAATCTAAAGATTCAATGCAATCCCTATTAAAATCCCAACAAAATTCTTCATAGACCTCAAAAGACCAATACTTAATTTCATATGGAAAGCAAAATGCCAAAACAATCCTGTTTAATAAAAGAATTTGGAAAGGCATCACCGAGAGTAGGTTGATGGTATTCATACAAGCATGTGTCAAAAAGCTACTGTATACAAGCTTATGAAAAAGTACAGGCCCTAAGACACATAGACTATAAGAAAACAAGGAACATAAAAAGAATGATAATGAGCAAGGAGTCTTGGGTGATTGCTACAATAACAAATTATAGACCACAGGCAACTTTACTTAAGTATGCATTCTTAGTTTGTCATTCTGTGGAATAACTCTTTGACTATATAATGCTTCAGTTTCCTAACCTGTCAAAATCACAGATCATGCAGATGATTAAATAAGGTGCTATTCATATAGATGATTTAAAGCAATATTATAGGTTACTCATCTTTGGTAGCATTACTGACATTCTCCCCATCTGGTATTAAAACTCTTAAGGGAAATGGATATTATTAAAACCTTGGGTCATGAAAAGAAGCAAAGCTATCAACCATTCTTTGAAACCAAGATCTGAGGTAAAAGTTGTTGGCGAACAGAAATGAATGAATCAAGTGGTTCATAATGGCATGAAGTGTATTGTTGAAGAAAATATTGTCTGTTGTACGAGGAATGAAGAGTATGACAGAGAAGAGAAGGCAGAGCACTTGGATATCTTGGGAGATGGAGAAACAGTAATCCTTCAACTTATCCTAGTTATCAGACATACCAAATATCTTAATTTACATGGGGGAGATGGTGCTTTAAGTTCCAAACATTAATATGTAATATTTGTTTAGGAAAAGGAGCCCTATTTTATAATTGCCTATTTTTTAACTTAAATATCTGCCTTTTGTTCTATCAAGTATATAGAAAAACAAAGTTCTTGAAAGTTTGAAATATGATATAGTCAGTTGATAATTTAAATTGCTAAAGAGTGCTGAAAGTTTAAATTATTCATTTGGAGTAGTCCAGTTTTATATAAGTCATAATATTTACCTGAGGTCAAGCTGACCAAGGGAGCCTTCGCTTTTCCAGCTCCTTATGACACAACTCAGAAATCAACTTTGCCCTCTTGCCTTCTCTCTCAGTTAGAAACTATCATGCCATAAAAGAATATTTCCCATTTTTTCCGAATTATAATCAGCAATGTAAAATATTTTAAAATTAAGCACAAAGCCTTCTGAGTATTAAGCCATGAATGTTTGCATCCAGCCTTCTCACAGTGTTCTCAAAGTGATCAGAGCATCAGAACAAAGAAGGATGACAGGAGCATCTTAAGCACTTATGCTGTGTGTTACAGGAGAGACAATATGAGCAGGAAAGCTGCTACCCACAGCCCCTTTCAGTAGCACAGAGGTCTATGGTTCTAAGAAAGGGAAACTCTCAGTTCTTTATTTAAGCACTAAGAGTACAGAGACAGTTCAATAGACAAAGGAGGTAAAAGTCAGAACTACATGGGTGTTTCACACTTTTCTCAGTCCCTACTTACTGAATCTTTTTAACCAAGTACAAGCTACAACAGATATTTGTTTTATATAATAAATATATTTAGAAGTTCCAAAAGACTTGCTTTAATTTTTATTCCAAAACTAAAACTCACCGGAAACATTACGTAATGCATTTTGTTATGTGTTAGATCTAAAATTAACTAAATATTCTCTAATATTTAGAACCAGATATCCTAGGGATTATCTAGCTGTCTGAATCATACTTCAGAATTCAAAAAAGTACAATAAATTACTTATCAGTCTATATAAGCACATTTGACCTAAAATAACCAGTAAAGCTAGGACACTGTCTAAAAATAAAATATGAAGAACCAAAGTAGACATACTTAATGTATGCTGCTTACTCTCTCTACTCTCTTTTGGTTGAATATTTCTTTTGCTACTCTATCAATATAATTTGAATAAACTTTTGTGATATTAATAACAGAAATGTGTGCATTTGAATTCTAAAGGTGTTATCATAGCATTTTTACAGGACACTTTGGATGGAAGTCACATAAATTCTCTAAACTCATTAATGTATACCAATTATTTTTTTAACATCTTCTGCTTTCTATTCCCTCTTCTTGATAGATGGTGATAGCATTGAACTGTTGATGCCTTTTTGTGGCACTGCTCCAAAGGCATTATGAACTGAATTTGCCTTTTGCATTCTCATTTTTAAGCATTTATAGTAGGATGTAATGGTGACACATGGTGACTGCCACCAGTCTGGAGCACCAGCTGGTGGTTCTTGGTTGTTCAATAATCATCCAGATTTTTCTTTTGTCCTTTGGAGAAAACATGGATTAATAATCCATTTTGAATTACAATTTAAAATATAATAATGCCCTTGACAATATAATTAGAGAAATGAAATTAATAATCATCCTTTTTACAAATTGGTTAAACTGATTAACAACCAAGAACCAATTTAGTAATTACTTAAGCAGATGGACCAAAAAAAAGTATAACTGAAGATGAAGTTCTTAGAAGACAGTAGGAGTAACTGAATTGAGCATACTAAATTGAATTATCCACTGAAGTATTTTTATACCTTTGCTGCATTATTAACTAAGAGCTTATAGGTGCATACTTGTAAATGAATATTAGTTATATTTTTATGTCAGCATTTTCCTAGAAGTTAAATAGATTCAAATAATACTATGATTTGTTTTCAATAAAACATTACAAAGCTCTTCCAAAATTACCTACACAAATTTACAATAACAATATCATTAATATTCTATTTTAGAATTAAAACAGCCAAATCACACATTTTACTCTCAGTTACAAAGTAAGTCAGTAACAAGCAAAATCTAGACTAAAATTTAGTCTCATGAGACAAACTCACACTGTAGACATTAGCTTGAAGGAAGGGAATTAACAAGATGGCTTACCATGTTGAAAACTAATCTTGTTTTATTTTCAAAAAGGATTTCATTTTCTCTGTAATCATACATTTATGTGTGTGTATATGTGAGTCTGTGTCCTGTGTGTGAGTATCTGAGGAGATGGGGTGCTCTATTCTATGGAACTGAATTTACAGCCTGGTGCTCAGAATTTTAAGTTGGGTCATGAAAAAGTAACATGTGCTCTTAACCACTGAGATAACACCCTAGGCACTCTGACTGTTGTCATTTCTCATAAATTTCAAGGTCCATATTAGCACTAGTAGCATATCTATAACATATATTGAATTATGTAACCCATGTGTTTATCATTCACAACTAAAAGGTTACTTTTTATTTGGTACTTAAACAGAGATGAAACTGAAATGTTAGTCATTATGAATGTTTAAAAATACACACAAAAACTTAAAAAATAGTATGCTTAAACATAATTTATTAGCATAGAGAATTCTAGACTTTATTAGAGCAGTGCAGTGCAGTGCATAGGAAGTAACTCTTTCTTACATGTCTCTTGATTCCTCTCTCTCTGCTGGTATCCTTTATACACACAATATTCCCCTCTGTGTTTCTATGTTTGGTAGAAAAACTTTTAATTATAGGTTCTTAAAGAGAACACAAAATCAAGAATCCAAACAACAACGGTGTACTTTTTTGCATGATATATTTATTTTTTATTTGGTGATTTTACATCATGTACCCCATCAAACTCATTTATCAGTCCTCTCAGTTTCATATACACTCTTATGATCTCCCAATTTACAAAAAAAGCCCATTCATGATTTTCATTTACTTATTGGAGCATAATTAAACTCCTTGTGACCAACCCTTGAAAGAAAATGAGTCCTTCCTCACCTGCCAGAGGCCATCAATGCAAAAGTGAAGCACTGTGTCATTTAGCTATGTTCTAGCCTTGAGCCCTTGTATACCATGACATTTATTTACATTTTAATGTGTTTCTCTGGGGGTAACAATAGAGATTGAGGCCCAGTGTTGGCCAGCCATCTAGCCTAGCTCATAAAAATCTATCTTTAGTCAGATACTCTGTTCCAAGAAGTAGAAATGTGGTTAATAGTGGAAGATACCCTGAGTCAGCATCAGACCTCCACACAATCACATAGGCAAACAGACTCCCAGATGTGTAGACACATGCATATGCTACACATACATTTCTGAAACAAACAACTTTCAAATAAAAATAATTTTACAAAGATAGAAAGCTCACATGGACACTATATATAGAGAGCAACAAAGAGAGAGAGAAAAGAAATGAGTATCTTAACAGAAGGAGTCACTGTGGTGTTGGAAAGAGGCCAGGTGCTAGGGAAACCTCCAAGATCCCACAGGATGTTCCTGGCTAGGTCTCCAACCAATAGTGGAGACAGTGTCCTAGACAGGACTTTACCTATAATCACATGAATGATCACCCTAAGTGTCATTATAAAATCTTCATCCAGCAATGAATAGATGCAGAAGCAGAGATCCATAGTTAAGCACCAGGTTGAGCACCCAGTCCAGCTGAATAGAGAGAGAGGAGAGTGTATATGAGCAAAGGGTACAAGATCAGGATCATGAGGAAGAGACCCACTGAATTAGAAACAGCCACTGGGGAAACTTCAGGAAAAGGAACTAAACCCTCCAAAGGTATATGACTGTCAAATGGCCTGGGTATTATATGAAGCCTCATGGAGTAGGATCAGACTTTGTTCCTGGTACATGAACTGGCATCTTGGAGCCCATTCCCTACAGAGAAACACCTAGCTCAGTCTTAATATTGGGATGAAGGAATCAGACCTACCTCAAATGGATACACCACACTGAACTGACCCACCTTGAGACTCATTGTCTTCCTTGAGGAATGGATGGGCAGATGTGGTGGGGGATGCCTGATGAAGGACTGAGAGGGACTGGGAGGAGTGAAGGGAGAGTGAGTAGGTGTATACATGGAAAAAAACCCTTTTGAAATAAAATAAAATAATATATATGCACATATATTTAAAAAAGACAGTACTGCCAGAACTTTTATATTGTGCTACTAGAATTCACACACACACACACACACACACACACACAAACACACGCACTTATATATGAAATCCAGTTCTGTTTTTATATGGAGACATTGATGGTGATTTTTATAGTTGACTAGGTGCCATTTTCTTTTATATATATACATATATATATATATGTATATATACAAAGGAACCAATAAAGATGTAGTTTCACAAAAGACAGGTTCAAGAAGACTCAGTTTCTTTGGTAAAGAATCCCCAAAATATGCAAACAAACAGAAATATTCATTAATTAATGGAATGTATAACTATACTGTAATCAGTTAAAAAATATGGACAATTGAATAGTGATGCATAATGTTAAAATACATGAGTGCTTGCCTCTAGCAAATTCATGGAGAACCTCACAGAAAATGTATAGAGTAAACAAGGAAAAAGGAAACTATAATACATTTCATGGAGAATGAGGCATGTGGAAACAGATCACATGGAGAAGAGGAAAAACGATGGAAAAGAGGAAAAGAATGTAGACATTACAGCTAGACTTAAGGGCCATTTGAGGTATGAAATGGAAACCAAGTGCAGTGGAAACTGCCAAAAATATAAAGGCATTTCTATTGGGGTCTTCCAATAATGAAGATACAGAGTGTTAATTGGCCATCTCTCTTCATCAACTGAGGCCTCCAGTATAGAAACTGGGTTGCATTAAATTAAGTTATTGGACAAAGATGTTCCATGGAAACCCCTAAAATATGACAGGCTGTTACTAAGGCAGTAGATTACTCTCTTCCAAATGACAGTGGAATACCATTGCTAAGGACAACACACACACATCATTGAACATGGAATAGTCAAGCTTGTGCCTGCATCTAGCCTTCACCCCTATGTTCTATGGTCTATTGTGTAAAAAGGCACTTTTTAGGCTACCATTTGAGAAATATATACACCAACTCAGACATAAAACCTTTGGTGTAAAATCAGTCCTGCCTTCAAAATATGCTAGGAAAATGGTAGTAGCCAACCAATGTTTGATTAGACTAAAGGTCTATTCACCATGATAAAATTTATATCTGACATTGCTTTGGTAACCAACAGATAGTAGATAGTCAGGAGAGCTAGGGTAAAACAAAATACTACATAAAATAATAAAAGTCTAAAAGAAAAGGTATCAATAAAATATTGTGTTGGGATTTTGATGGGAAGTGCATTGAATCTGTAGATTGCTTTTGGTAGAATTGCCATTTTTTTCTATGTTGATCCTACCTATCCAGGAACATGAGAGATCTTTCCATTTTCTGATATCCTCTTCAGTTTCTTTCTTCAGTGATTTAAAGTTTTTGTCAAAGAGATCTGTTACTTCTTTGGTTATAGTTACTCCAAGGTATTTAATGCCATTTGCAGCTATTATAAAGGGTGATGTTTTCCTTATTTCTTTTTCAGCCATTTTATCTTTAGTGTATAGGAGGGCTACTGATTTCTTTGAGTTAATCTTGTATCCTGCTATATTGCTGAAGGTGTTTATCAACTGTAGAAGCAAAGCATATCCAAGCTGCAAACCACACACACTAAAGAGCTTGGGATCTGAAAGACCTTGGACTGGCACCTTGGATCACACTCCCTCCAGAGGAGCACTTGACCCAATCTTGATGTTGGGATGAAGAAAATGGATCTGCCAGGAATGGATGCTGAACTAAGCCATATTGGAACCTTGGGACCTCCTGCCCTTGCTGGGAAGGAAATAAAGAGATGTGGAGAAGAGAGAGTAACTGGAAGGGGTGGGAGGGGAAAGGAAAAGAATACACATGGATAAAAATATGACATTATTCATAATAAATATATATAAAATGCATTCAAATAAAAATGATATCAAAAAAACGATTCCTAATGATATTCTTCAATACTCATATAATAAGGCCTTCCTTATTCAGTCATCTTTAGAGATACTTCCTCTGGCAGCAGATGGGAATAGATGTAGGGACCTACAGTAAAACATCAAGTGGACAGAGATTCTAAATGGGATGGGTTCATCAAATTCCTCTCCTCATTGCTCACTGAACCCAGCACAAAAGGAAGGAGAAAGTGCAAGAGACAGAGGAGTGAAGAACCCCAGGAGAATAAGGCCCTCTGAATTAGCTAAGCAAGTTCATCTCAACTCAAAGAGGTTGAAGCAACAAGCACAGAACCTATGTGGGTTGGTACCAAGTCCTCTGATTGTATGACAGTTTTTCTTTAGTATTTTATGGAAATCCTGAGTAGGTCTTTGAGCTTTGTGACTACTTTTGGGATTTTTTTTCTCCTTCCAGTTTTATTGTCCAGTCCTGATGTTATTTATCATTTTGGATTTATCTTAGTATGTAGTGTTTAATAGTGTTTGGCTGTTCTTTCTCAGAAAACTGTTCTTTTCTTTTTTTTAAGGAGATATAAAAGGGGTTGACCAGAGGTAAGGGGAAGAGAGGAGAAAAGAAAAAAAAAAACTATAATCAGGATAGCTTGTATGACAAAAGAATCTATTTTCAAAAAAGATTTTAAAAAGAGAGAAAGAGGTAGTTACAGAACAAACATTTGAATGATTTATGTGTTGAAATGACTTAAAGAAGTCCAAGTATTCTCAACTTATAGAGAGTTTGATAGTGGAATAGTAAACATTTTTATCTTAATACTCTTTTCTATAAAGACAATAAATTATTTAAAATTTTTCATCAAAGTGAACATTCTTCTACAAAATATAGATTATTAATTAATTTCCTAAAAAGATAAACAAATGGCTTTTTAAAAATAAATAAAATATTTAAGTAATTTATGAAGGTATAATATTTCAGATTTTATAAAACAAATAGCATATCAATACTATATATAGCATTGAAGGAATAATAGACCCATGTAGCTTTTTTTAAAGAACAAATTAACACTTTTTCTAAAGGTCCATTTGCAATTTAAGCCAGAGAATGAAAAATAAATTTAAATTGACCACATTTTTACAATTGTTACCTAGCCTTATGTATTTATTTAAACATTAAACAGAAATGTAAGCACAAGAATTTAAACTTAATTCTAAGCTACAACAGTATATATATATTATCATATGTTTTCTTCATATATACAGATATATTAAAATATTCACTAAAAGAACTGTTTAATTTAAACAATCAATGATAGAATATGAATATTATATCTGGAGGGGAATATGATTGTCTATAATATTTTAATATGGCAAAATAAAATGGTAAATAAATTTGATTATTTACATGTTAAACAGAATAGTACTTTAACTAAAATCAAAATTACTCTATATGTATGCAGAAATGCATAAGGTTCTAAAATCCTTTTTACCCTGTGATTTTTGTTCACGGTAGATGACAAGATGTACTGCAGCACCCAACACTTTCATACTTCTTTGTTCTGCAGTTGTGAGTTTTCAGTACACAACCAGAAACCTTGGCATGTGGAATTTGGGGCAAGTTCTGTCCTCTACGCACAACAAACACTGAGTGATCTGCTGGAGAAAATTGCACCCATTTTCAGTAGCTTGTTCTTGCCATTTGTCCATGGAGTTCTACTTCTTGGTTTTCTGATTCATTTTCCTTTGTGAAAATCCACCTTTGTCACTGCCTCAGGACTGCTATCAATCATAATTTATCACAATCTTGAGATGAATTCCAAATATAGACTAAACATTTTTCAACTCTCTGTGAATGATAACTTAGAAGAAACCTGGGACAATTTCAGGTACATTTCCTGAACCTGTGACAGGTTCTTACTCTCACTCAGAGGAACTTTCAAACTATATAGGAAGCCAGCTCTGTTTTAATGAAGTGACATTTATTGACCATCTAGGTCTTGGATAATCTGACTTCTACACACATTCCATGAAACATTAATAAGAAAAGAATAGAAATTACCATTCAATAATCACCAGATTCTGTTAAGCATAATGCTAGGCATTTCTCATTAATTAATTATTTTTCACAACAACATGTAGAATATTATAAAGCCCATGTTTTATTGAATATAGTCAACTATAGTACAGAGAAGCTAAAAAAATACAAACTATAAAGAAACAATAAATGATAGGTTTGGTGTTGAAATCTTAGTATTTGTCTTCAGATCATGATCTTCTCCTGAGATATGTAGAACAAACATGTATATGGAGTGAACATGTTTTGGACGGCAATGAAACTTGGCAGTCACGACCCATGTTCAGTCCACATACTGGGCTGAATGCTAATTGCTATATTTTCTAAGTATATCACTATCTTGCATATAAAGGTAAGAAAAGTTTTTTAATATCTATAGATACTACTCTCTTGGCATAACAATAATTAATGTTTTATTTTTAAAGGTAATTTACTTTTTCAGAGGATAAAATGTTAAGAAGATAAGTACATGATCAATCAAGTACATGATTCTAGCATGAATTAGGAAGTGATTCTTTAGGTTTCACCCCTAGCTGAGGAGCTCTTAGTACTTGATGGCTGCCAGGAATAAAGTCAGTTTCCTTCATGGGTAGCACTCTCTGCAGGTTGCCTTATGTGCTAATGAATGAACCAATACTAATTCACACAGAAACAATCCTAGAGCCTATGTGGACGTACCTTGCTTTCCTGTTGATATAGTAAAACACTGACCAACAAGAACTAGGGGGGGAAGATACATTCCAGCTTACAGGTTCATTGTTAGTGGAGGTCAAAAGAGATATTCAAGGCAGTAACCTAGGAACAGGGATTGAAGAGTAGAGATGATGAAAGAATACTGCTTGCTGGCTTGCTTTCTCTGGCTGCCTCAGCTAACTTTCCCCAAAAGAAAGCCCCTAAAGAGAAAAAGGGCCAGTTTGTTGGGACATTGAGTTTCAGATATAGATGGAAATTAGTCACTAGCAACTGATTAACAAGCTATAGGGAAACTCTTACAGATACAAGGGATTAAATAGGAAGGCTAGGCTGATCCATGTGCTAAAATTTAGCAAACCGAATAGGTCCTCCATCCAAGAGTGAAAAGGAAGCAGAAGAGAGAGACTGCCTACTGCACCCCAACATTAAGCTGCCTTCAGATATGCCCCACTTCTGTATTGTTGGGATTATTTAAACATGATATATTATATGAGGGTTAATATTTATTAGGGGGAGATAAAGGACTTATAAAGACTGATTTTAGGAGATTTAGAATTTTTTATGGGGACATTTAGGATTTTCTTAGAGAGATCAGAACAAAACAGGCCGTCTGTTTATCTTTTGGGGCTTTATTTTACTTGGCCACCCAAATCACTAAAACTTCTCTACATAAAGCCAACATTCCATTACACTTGTGTACCACAATTCTGCAGCCTCGATGGTCATAGGTGAATCCCAGATCTATGCTCCTCATGAGGGCATTCCTCTGTGTCCAGGTGATGCACTTGCTCTCCACTACTGGTACATGCATATTAAGCCTATAAATGGCACTAACTGAAATGAGTTGAAACCTCTTCCATCAATTAGATATTAAGAAAATGTCCCACATACATGACCACTAGTGAATCTGACCTAGGAAATCCTTCAGTTCAGGTTCTCTCTTCCCAGCTGACTCTTTGTTGTATCAAGTTGATATCTGAAATGTTATAAAAAAAGAAGGTAAGAAGAGAAGGAGGGAGAGGAGGAAGCAGGATGGAGGAGAAAGGTGGAGAAGGAGATATATGAAGCTTGTGCTACAGTGGAGAGAGGAGGGCTCAAGGAGAATAGAGGATATGATAAGAAACACAAAATATACTATATTTAATTTGAAATTAATATAGTTTATATATTTGTTAATATGAATTTATTATACTCCACTAACATGGAATTCTCAAAGAATGCTTTTAAGATGAAACTGATAATTAAATAAATATTTTAATAATACATAGCATACAATTTTAATGTTTTTATCTTAATAATTACTTGGTTTCATCTTTATAAATGTAAATTTTGAAACTAATAAAATCTTGGCTTATTATCAGAAGATAGAATAATCATGTGATTTGGTTTAAAGAAGCAATATTTCAAATCATTTTTAATTAAATAAATTCTGTCAAAAGTAAATCTATTACAAGTTGTTGCTAAAACTTTACAAGCTGTTAAAGGTGAGGAAAACCCAATAATTCTACCATATGTGACTCCTATGACTCACAACAATTATCAGCATGAAAAGATATCTCTAAAGATGCAATAGTGGAACTTAACATGTTAGTAACTAAGAATTATATTGGCCAAGTAGATAAGAGTTAAATCATAAATAACATTGGAAATCTTATCAACTATGGAGGCCTAGTAAAGTCATGGTTTTAGAGAAAAGCTACTTAACTAAATGATAATAATTTGTTACTGAGTTCTAAATACTCATCTTTATACTCACTTATCATTATCTCTCACATTCTCATTATAGTCTTCTATATGAAGTTTATTACCAAAAATAAAAATACTTTTCCAAAAAGTATAGAAGCACTAATTGTGGCATGCCAAGGCTAAGTGATTCATCCACAGTGTAACTTTTCCATCAAAGGCTTGGGAATTTCATGGAGGAGAAAGACAAAGATTGTAAGAACCAGACTATGAAATCTGTTATGAAATTTTGTTTCCTAGAAATGATAGGGAAACTTCAGCCTTGGTAACGTAACAATGTGGCTGCCTATCAAGTCCTAAAGAAGGATAAAACCATGACATGAGATATTAAGAGAAATCTCACAGCGTCACACTGCTGTACAATGAACTACATGTAACATGGTATGCTGAGAGGTAGAAAACAAAATGGCTCAGAGATGAGTCCATAATTGCTTATCTAATAGCAAGTGGTCAGCCCTGAAATTACATTCAAACAACACTAAGTGGATTCAGCAGTTATAGTTACCTACTATTTTTTTCTTTGGGCCATTTTCAAGATTATCATAGGAATTTTCAGTTTGCATGAATTCACTGGAGTAGAAAATAATAATTATTTGCACAAATCACTATGCAATTTTAATGAGCAGAAATTATAAAGGCTGTTTCAAGATTTGGTTTTTGTATATATCTTAACAAGTACGTAGTAACAATCACAGAATATCTGTACTATCTTTCAAAGATAAAAGTTTTTTGTAGTTATGTTACTAAAGAATTTGAATGAGGTGTATATCATTAAGCATATTATATGGCTTATTATTTTTAAAATATACTATGAAGTTTTTTCATCAGTAAGAATTATTTATAATTATATATATTAGTAATCCATAACTTTTCCCAAAAGAAAATGTTTCCTCCACCTATATATCTATTGAAATTGAGTATAATTTAATGGATAACAAATATATGATATATTTTGTTTATATTTATGAATAATCAGTATATGAAAAGGAAATATGTGGCAGGGATCTGAGCTATGAGAAAGGAGCAAGACATGATGGCTAATAATCAGGTAACATAGTGAAGACAGAAGGAAGAGCCACTGTAGTGAAAAGATATAAAGCTTCTACAGTGTTTAAGTGACAAAATGAGACTCATGTGGGCAAAAGCTACTTGGATCAATGATTGGCCAACAGACATTGCACAAATCTGGAGATTTTACCCCACTGAAGTTGTGATTAGCTTCACATGCTTTTCCATTGGAACCATATCCACTCAAGCACCTAATTTGATAAGAGATTTTAATCTACTCCCTTTGTTAGGAGCAGAAGAAATAATGGTTTCACAAAGGCTGGCATGTAGTTGGGGACAATTAGAAGAGTGAGAGACACAGCATCAGGTGGACCTATCAACATCTGAGACACAGAAAATAATCCAGTGTACGTTCCACCTATGCAGCAGTGAATACGCTGCTATCCACTAAAATAGAAAGGCTTTCTGGGAAGTAGTGTTCTTGTTCTATTAAAGATGTTTCTTTGTCTTTTTTGATTGTTACACTCTATTTTCTGTTTGTTTTAGATAGAGTCTCTCTCATAAATCCCAGGTTGGTCTTGTTCTCCTGATCCCCTTTCTCTGTTTTCTGAGAGCTAAGATTACAAGTGTAATTCACCCTTCCTGAATACCATCATATTCTTTATTGGCATCACCAGCCCACAGAGCATGTTGTTTTGATAAAGGTATCCTATGTTCTTCAGTTTCAAAGATCAAAAATTATTTACATAGAGGCTGATTTAAGTAAGAATGAAAACGAAGCAAAAATTTCTGGTTGGAAATCCTTCAAGTTTTCTTAACAAAGGTATCCCTACATGTTCTTTTGAGAACATAAAGGCAATGTCCTTACAAAAATTTTTAAATCTACTGATATCCATAAACTTTGGTCAGTGACAAATCCTTGTGTCAGTAAGCTTGAAGAAAGATGGAAATCAAAATAGTAAATTTAAACAACTGAAAGAGAAGAAGGGTTCTTCCTTCTCTTTGTCCTTACATCAGTAAGTTTATACTGTGGCTTTTGTTCTACCATTGAGGGAACGTAGAGTTTCACTCATGACAG
Source organism: Sigmodon hispidus (assembly GCA_004025045.1). Taxonomy (NCBI): domain Eukaryota; kingdom Metazoa; phylum Chordata; class Mammalia; order Rodentia; family Cricetidae; genus Sigmodon; species Sigmodon hispidus. The sequence goes on from PVIH01003805.1 coordinate 75,477, forward strand.
GGCATGCAGCAGGTCCTGGCACAAATGCCTCTTCTCCACTTAAATTTTGATAGGCTGATAAACTGCAATGGCATGAAAAGGTTTACCAAAGAGCTTTGCATAAATGGTGAAGGTTGATGTTTGTCACCCACATCTGAGAATCTGGGCTACAGCAAGTGCTGTTTCCTAAACCAACATGAACACCCTTATCAGAAAGTAAGCATTTTTTTGTTTTGTTTTTTTTCAATCAGCACATGTTCCAAAAAGCCTGTATGAAAACAGAAAGGCTCAGGAATTAATCTTAAGAGACATACTACATTCATGTAATAATATTCAATTTACTAGACAATTTACAGAGCAGACTGATTCAATAGGAAAGTATTTAAATCTATCACTTCAGAGAAGGGCCAGATATTGTATGTTACCTTGAACTACTACAGCCAGCCTTATATGACAAGTGTTTCTAATAAATAAATGAATGAACACATCCAAATGTCTTCTGTTCTGCTTTTCTGTTTTTATTTTTATTAACAACATTCATAGTGAGATTTTCATGAATCCTATTAATTCTGGTTATGATTAAATTAGGATTTTAAAGGTACTTCATACGTTGTTGATAAACCATTAAGCTCAATTGCAGGTGATTTTGACAAACTAAAATTTAAAGTAAAATTTTCATTACAGCAATCCAATGCTGAAAACAGATTGAAATGCCACATGATACAGCTGAGTTGTGTCCTCAGATAACATTTTTCTAACTGCAGTTTGTGCTTTAGAGAACAGCAATTAGAAAATTACATATGCCAAGAAAGAGCCGGAAAATGCCGGAGATTCTGCCTCACCATTGTTAACAAAGTCATACACTGTCTTTCCTTATTAGCATTTTTAAGCTGAGGACAGCTGAAAAGTATGGCCCATTCAATGTAAAATTACAGAAAAGCAGAAAAGTCTTTGATAAACGCATTTGAAAGAGTATTATTTTTTCACCTGTTCATGTGGTGAACATCTGTGGCTTTTTGGCAATTTGTATTTCCCCTCTAAAGGAATCTCCCAGTTCAAAGTCTCATCCTCCCTGTATCTGTTTGTTTGAAGTGCTCCCTAAGATCTCTTCAACAATGAGTAACCAAATGATTTTGACATATGGGTTATAGACTCATTACAAATTGAGTCTCTGTAGTCAATATTGTATGATTTGGTCTGTCACTATCTGCTCCTAGTTTTTTTGCCACATTGATTGTGAAGTCTTGCAGTTCAGCACAAATGTCAATTTCACAGAAAAATAAAAGTGGTATAGCACAAGAATCTGCACACAAATACTCACATGAAAAGAAAGATAGGTGATGATTAACTGGCAACAATTAGATAATAGGAAATAGAGAAGGCATGCATGCTGAGAGAGAGGATTTTTAGATATGCTTAATGAAAGTGATTATAATACCTCATTATGGATACTGTCAGTAGTAAAAATCCACATGTTCTTTAAAATAAGTTTATGATAATATGTTTAAAATTCATTATTATAATTTGAGACTTCAAAAACTTATGAGTCAAGTGTGCAAGACATATCCTTTTTAAGGGTCAGATGGGCAGAGTCATTGCAAATCTTTCACTTTGAACATGAGTTCAATGATGCCCAGCCATTATCACTGACAGAAACACTTAACATCCACAACTACTAGCTTTCACAAATGCTTATAATTACCACAATTCTCTAGACATCTGCTAATGATCATTTAGGAACAACCATCCACTTACTATATCTCATATTGAACAAATACTGGCTCTTGTTGAAAATGCTGATTTCCATTCTGATTTTTTTTATTTAATTAGAAAAGATTTCAAGGGGTTTATATTATTGTAATATACATTTGTTGGGTTCTTTTTGTCACAAATTATTCCACAATGAATTCCTTTAATAATCCCTCTTATTTTTTTTTTTTGTTTCAAAGAAAATCCAGAAAGCATGGTGAGAAATAGAGTTTTTTTTTTTAAGACAAATCTATTCAAACACAAGAAAGAAGGCAATCCTTGCTGAGGGAATGACATGGATTGAACTATTCTTGCTTTTATGAATAAATGGTGTTATTAGTATCACTTTCTCATTTATGTCCTGCATATTTTAGCAGAGCACATTTATTCAGGAAAGTTTGTGATTGTGCCTGGTATACTAATATAGTTTTAGTTAATAAACTCAAATAGTGAAGGAAATCCACTGTAGGTTTTTAATAAGAGAAGCCATGTATATGCTTCGTATTCAATAATATAAACTGTGTCTGCTTAATATAATTTATGGACTAAAATGTACAATATTATTTTATTTTTATATATACAGTTTAGTTGAAGTGATTAATGTTAGAAAATCATTAAGAAAAATAATTTATACTCCCTCATAATTTTTTATTCTGCTAATTTGTGTAAATTGGCTAACAATATATACGTTTCTTTCCAAGCCTCTACTATAAAATGATAAAATTAATTTAACTATATTTTTGGCTAATTGTCTCTTGGAGAAACCATAAAATTAATCATTATCTGTAGGTAGATGTTTACATCCCACCTGCAATGCCCAAATACCCAGCAGCTACTTCCCAAATTATCACACAGAGGCTTATATTAATTTTAAGTGCTCAGTTAGTAGCTGAGCTCTTACACTTAAATTAACCCATAATTCTTACCCATATTTAGCCATATGACTTGGTGCCTTTTGTCAGTAGGGCATTCTCATCTTGCTTCCTCTGTATCTGGCTGGTCACGCCCAACTCTGCCCTTGCTCTTCCTAGAACTTTTAGTTTTGTCACTTTGCCTATCCTTTCTGCCTGGTAATCAAAATTTTATTAAGCCAACTTGAGTGACAAATCTTTACAGTGTACAAGAGGATTATTCCATAGCAATTAGCAGCATAATAATAGTTGCTAACAAATGTTGAATTAATATACTCTAAAATAGACTCAAAGCACTTGAAATGCACATGTAAACTTTTTCAGATAAGATTTATATACCCCAAAGTGAAGCAAAGGCCAAGCTATTTTAGTTTTCCAGTGCTAGGATTCCAAGTGTGCACCACCACACCATATACTTTAGTCATACACACCAGAGGGAAGATGACAGAAAATGCCTGGCAGTAACTCAAAGGAGTCACAGTCAGAAGCTCAAAGGCCCCTGGCCAGCCATGCTCTTAAGTGCATTCTTAGTCAATATAACATCTGAGACCTTGGATACGGGTCTCCTTATGTCAGGGTTCAAAGGAAGTTACCAGAGGCAATCTTAAAGATCATGTCTTCACCTCAACTCCACCTAGTAAATTTTCATTCATTCTGCCTTCCATCTATTCTTCTGAATGTCTCTACTCACTGGACTTAGAGTGTATAAAACTGCCCCAACATTTTGCTGGGATTCCAAGAGCAGAACAACAGTCCCATATCAGTGATGTTATTCTACAGCATAAAATTGAACAGGGCAGTGGCATTTTGTGCAGCTTGGGCTTATGTTTGTGCCTTAGTAGTTTGTGATTAAAATTCCTGATTCAGTTTTAGATTGCCTCATGGACTTATCTGACATCTGGCAGCTCAGTGCTCTCTACACAGCTCAGGTGAGTGCTAAAATAATTTTTCATTTATCCTAACTTGAATTGCTGAAGTATTATTAGGACTGCCTTGAGGAGAATTCACTGGAACAGGGTGAGAATATTCATATGAAACTTATTACAAACTATATTATTAAAGACATATTTAATAGATAATATCACTTGTAAATATTAATTAGAGAGGGGGTAAGGGTAAGAAAGAGACTGAAATATGTTATAGGATGAATTATATTTTTCCATCATCCACATATCTGAAAATTCATGATTATGGCAGAGTGTGGCTATATTGAATATCTTAAGTAAATACAATAAGGTCATTAGAGCAATTTAAAGTGATTGAGACTCCAAAAAAATGACAAAGCCAGTTTAAACAGCCCAGTCTTTAATATGCCCAGAATATCACAAGACAACTCAGATAATGTCTAACTTTCTTGCTCCTTTATTAAAGAAATTAAGAATTTGAATTTTATTCCTTTGCTATATGGATGATGAAGGTTGGAGTTAAATGTGATACAAAGAATAAAAAAACAAACTGTGTTTGACTGAATTTGAGTTTTCATTGTTCCTACCTATTGAGAAGTTGTGAAGACAATCTAGTCTTCTCCCATGATATTCAGAGAGAAGTTTAAATCTGAGGCAGAAATCTATGAATTCTGAAGTAGCAAGTAAAATATCAAATTCATTTCCAGTAACTGAAACCATTCACAGCCAGCTAGTCTGAGTATAGATGTATAGATAGATATATTGCTTTACATTGTTAGCTCTAATTATTTTTCTATAAAATGCAATTGAAATCTCTCTAAAAATAGAAAGATAAAACTCATTCAATCTTTTATAATGGGTGTAATGAGTGTACAAGACACAAGGGAAAGAGAAACCGCTTAGGAAAGAAGGAAATTGTGAATGCCGATAGGATACAAGTATTGTGGTGAATAATATTCATTTTACTATCCTGTGATATCTTAAATACAAATTCCATAGGCATTACAACCTGAAAGAAATGGTTTGGAAAAAAAACATTGATAACTGTTTATACAGTGCCATTTAAAAAATATTTATGCATTTGTTTCTTTGAGGCAAGTTATTAGTTAAACTAGCCTTAAGTGGCTGTGTATCCAAGCCTGGCTTTCCTTTCCTGTCACAGTGTTGAGTATGTAGGACAGACGAAAACCATAATACCTAGCTGCACTTTAAACCAAATGTCTATGACATTCAGTGAAGGAGAGTAGAAAAAATTCAGACAGGTCACCTGTGTGGAAACACCAGCTACAGAGGGACAGTAGTCTGGGTAGGACTTTGTGACTACAGTTTGCAGCCTGAAAAAAAAAAAAAAAAAAAAAAAAAAAAAAAAAAAAAAAAAAAAAAAAAAAAAAAAAAAAAAAAAAAAAAAAAAAAAAAAAAAAAAAAAAAAAAAAAAAAAAAAAAAAAAAAAAAAAAAAAAAAAAAAAAAAAAAAAAAAAAAAAAAAAAAACTTCAAAGCCAGAAATCATGAGGCTATCAGAAATTGTTCACTGTAGAGCACCAAGAAAATTGAGATTGTTAATGTTCCTGAATCTTTATTCTCTCACTGATACATTTGAAAACACAGTCTCAGCTATGTAGAAAACATATGCAGAGTCCTTTTAATAATTTAAAGTGTCATGTAATCTTTAGAGTTTTTATCTGAACATTCTCTTCTCTGTCACTTAAGAGAGATAAATTTAAAAAATTGTACTCTAATTTTATGATTTTTCTAATATAATTAACATAATTTAGTACATACAATTAAAATATTTAATTTCAAATATTCTAAAAAGAAATTGTGGGACTTGAAAAATAACCCAGTGTTTCAATGTATAAGAACATGCTCTAGGGTGTCCACATCCCTCAAAAACATTCAGCTTTAACTCCACCACACTCAAGATAAAATGAGAAAGAGGGATTGGAGAATCTTGGAAGCTTCTAGGTCAGACACCTTATGACTGCATGCTCAAACAAAAGTCCTTTCCTCAAACAAGGTAGACAGCAAGGACTGATATCTGAGGTTTTCTTCTATTCTCTATACTCTCACACTCATACAAAAACATTCACACCTAAACCAATGTGTATACACTCACTCACACACACACACACACACACACACACACATAGACTAATACTGAATATGCATACATACTTCATACACACATAAAAATAATTACAAGATAAGAATCATCAAAAAATTTTCTGAACTCTTTCCTGAAGTCTCTTGAAACCTTCATGGTTTTCCAATTACTTTTTAAACATATCAAATCGAGTATTGTAGGCAATAATGTGGGGAAAATGCTGGCAATGTGAAGTCTTTTCAGAATTAGCCTCTCTAAAAGTCGGCAACTTCTCAAGTCTTTGGAGTGCTGCTTAAAAATATCAAACTGCAAAGATGCACTTCTAGAAATTATAAGTAATTTGTGCATCAAACAATATGTACTATAGTACTATACAGTAAATTAGACCAGCTGCCTATTCCTACCATTACAGCTGGTTGGAAAGTATATAATTTATGTTTCCTGCAGTTTCAAATAGGAAAGAATTTTAAAACTGTGTTCATGATTTTATAAAGTGCATTTTCCTGTTTTATTTTAACCATTGTAGCTCAAAAGAAGTGATATTTATCATCATTTTTAATGTTAATCTATTCATATTATAGTTGAAGGGCTTATGTTCATCATTTGAAGTGGATGTAGAAATATGATTACCCTTGTGATTTTCTTAAAATATGAGTTTATTTTAATTTATAAAAGGCACTGGCAATGACTAACAAAAGAATATTTGATAACAATAAATTGACTCTAAAATTTTGTAAATTACAAGAATTGCTCTAAAAAATTTAAGGAAACAATGCTCTACACTTGTTAACCATATGCAAATTATAGCATGATGGTCTTGTATTTGTTTTGCAGTTTTCTAGAATGATACATATTAATTGGTAACAATCAATATAAAGTATGTTTGTACATAAGCTCTTGGTTCTTAGTGTTGCATACAAAATTACCTCAAAATCTGAAGAAAAGTTCAGTGCAGAATAACTGTTGAGAAACATAGTTGTAGGGAAATTGTTTTCTGTTCCATTGTAAATAATTGTCCCACCTACTGGTTTAATAAAAAACACTGACTGGCCAAAGGCAATCAGGAAGTGTGGGTGGGGCTACTGGACTAAGAAAACTCTGGGAACATCTCAGATCAGAGAGAGATGCCACAGAGATACGATGAGGAGTTGGCAGCAGACTCAGAGGAAAGAAGCTGAAGGGCTGTTATGAGAAAAGATACTGAGCTGCATGACTGAACATAAGAATCATGGGCTGAGTTAACATGAAGGAGTTAGCAAGTTATATGCCTCATCACTAGGCCCATCAGCACAAAATGAATGTAAGTGTCTGTGTGTTTCTATGGGACTGTGTGTCAGAACCTTGAGGCTAGGCCCAAAAGACATGGCCAGAAATGTATTACAACACATAGTGTCAATCAAAATTATTTTCTGATAAAAACACTTTTGTGATTACTATCATGAAGTAATTTCTCATTGGACTGAGAAACAAATGAACAATATCTTTCCTTAAATGATTATGTTGTGTTATATTTACATAGTGAAATCTGATATGACTTGGAACTGCCCCCTCCTGAATTTACTCATTGAAAATTAATGGGCAATGAGACAGTATTGAGAGGAGGAGGACTTATGAGCCTTGTAATTATCCTGAAATGTACCCAGCAATGTTTTGTTTTCTTGCATTTCTCCCATACATCTTGGGGGGAATGATGTTCTTCATATTTCTAAGATATTGCATTAAATTGCATCCTGAAAACAACAATACCTGTTAATATCTTAAATTTGGTTTCCTAGCCTCTAGAAAAGCAAGCAAATAAGCTTGGGTTCCTATAAGTCATGTAGTCAATAATACGGGTTTTATAATTGTATACACAAGAACTAAATGTGATCCTCTGTGTGAAAATATTTAGGTAATAGAAATGTTGGAAATTTGGTAGTAGAATGTTTCCTTCAGTCATGAAAAATACAGACTGTAAAATACATTTCTGTTTTTTATACATTGATAAATAGAAGGCATTTTGTTATAGAATATCCAAAAACTAGAATCAACCACCACACATCTAGTAGAATAGTGACCTAAATCTGGAAACTGGATGATTGTGGCGAGTCGCTTCTGGCCTGCAGAACGACTAGTCACCACACGCATGATTCTTCTCAGATCACACTTTATTGGAGTACAGCTCAGTTGAAAAATGGTGGAAAGAAGACCCCGAGCCTGAGATTCAGCCTGCTTATATAGGGAAGTCTGGCACGTGATTGGTGCCCATCACAATGCCTCATTAACATATAGCTGGTGATTGGTTCAAAGTAATACTCATTAGTATATGGCTGATGATTGGCCCAAAATAATGGCTCATTAACATATTTGAGGATCACATCGGATAGGTCCTTTCTCAATGCCTAATTAGCATCAGCACATTGGATTGGTCACTACTCGATGCCTAATTAGCATAAGCGGCAATAGAATGTTCTGGCAAGTTGTGCAAAGCAAACCGCGCCCTACATCTCCCCCTTTTTTGTTTTCTAATGCCACAAACAGGATATAGCCCTTACAGGTGTTCACCTCATGATGTGCCCACCGCTCAAAGGCTGTTTCCTGCTGCCAGGATCCCCGAGATGCCTTCCTGCATGCAAGGCCAGTGAGGACAGCAGGGTGCAAAGGCCGCCTCAGAGGAGAATGATTCCCTATAGAGGTGCAATGGCAGCTAAAGCCTCTCTGTGCAAGGGTAATCATTGTAAATTCTTAAGGGCGGAGAGCCAGGCTGTGGGGGAGTGTCCTGCATCAACAGCCAAAAGTGCCTGAGTGAGTAGGACCTTTTCTTGACATGCTCTGATGCCAATACAGCAAACCAGCCAGAGGCAAAAAACAATCCCAAATAAACAGCAGGCTGCAAAAATTCCCACTCCCACCCACTCCTTGAAAAAGGAAAAGGCAGAAGTAAGCCAAGAAGTAAAGTCCCCAAGTGTAACAGGTTCCAATCTTGTAGCATTCAAGCGTGCGATCAGGAACTTTTGCTTGAGGATCATCTTCTAGGCTGCCATAGACCAACTCCCACTTTCTGCCTGAATCAGGGGGAAGACGGTCAGGAGTATTCATATCAGCATCATCCTTAGAATCATCCTCAACGTGTCTCGTCAATCTTGATGGCACCCAGACTGGCTCCTGATTCTATGGAGAAACACATAAAGATCCCCTGGATCGAGCAATAATGCAATCTGGGCCTTGCCATTGATTATAAAGTACATCCTTCCACATAACTTTGCCTTGATTGTTGGGTTTGACGTCATATGACGTTCAGCGATGGTTTCATTTTTATCATTTAAATTTAAAAAATTTATAGTGAATAAAGCAAGAGAGAGCCTTTGTTTGGGGGTGCAATTCTCTGCTATTCCCCCTTTTTGTTTTTGCAGGAAGTCCTTGAGCATACGATTTGCTTGCTCTATTATCCCTTGCCCTTGAGGATTATAGGGCAGGCCTGTGATATGTTTCACTTGCATTTTGTGACAAAATGAGGCAAAACTCTTAGATGTATAGGCTGGCCCGTTGTCGGTTTTCAGTGTATCTGGCTTGCCCCAAGCTGCCCAAGCTTCAAGGCAGTGGGTAATGACATTGTGAACCCTTTCTCCACAAAGAGGTGTAGCGTGCATTACTCCAGAACATGTATCAATGGAGACATGCACATACTGAAGCTTTCCAAAGGGTGGAACATGGGTAACATCCATCTGCCAAATTTCAAGTGGAAAAATGCCTCTGGGATTAACCCCTATTTTTTGAGCAGGCAAGAATTGCACACAAGCAGAACAGCTTTTCACAATATTCCTAGCTATCTCCCTAGAAATTTTAAATTTAGTTCTTAAAACAGCAGATGAAACATGGTATAAGCTATGAAACTCTCGCGCTTGTGTTTCAGAGTCCAATGCCACAAAAGCACGCGTTGCCAGATCAACTTGTACATTGGCTTTTGCCATAGGACCAGGCAACAAAGAGTGAGCTCGGATATGAGTAATATAAAAGGGATTGGATCGATGCAAAATCTCACCTCTTATTCCTGCTAAAAGTGAGGCTACCATACTAGAGGGTTTAATATAGGAAACAATTTTTAAATTTTTAACAGCATTCACCACATATGATGAATCAGATACCAAATTAAAAGACTCTGGAAAACATTTAAAAACCTCTAAAACTACTTGACATTCTACTATTTGGGGAGCATTTGCACGGCACTCAATAGTTACAGGTAAGCCTCCTTGCACCATGTAGGCTCCTTTCCCAGTCTTAGACCCATCCATGTAGATGGTTAAGGCATTGCTCAACGGTTGCTTCCTCGTGATCTGAGGAAACACCACAGGCTGCTGAACTACGAATCTTAAAAGTTCACTCTTGGGCAAATGATTATCAATTGTACCAGAAAAGGCACAAACCAATATAGCCCATTCTGAGGTAGTGGCAGCCAATATCTCTACTTGTTCTTTTGTATAAGGGACTATAAGTCTATCAGGTGTCTTGGCAAAAGATGCAATAGATTGTTTAATGCCTAATAATGCAACCTTAGTCATTATGGATAGATAGTGGGACAAGGTTCTCATCCCTGTAGATTTAGTATGAATCCACAGTAGAGGCCCTTCTTGCCAAAGAACACCAGTTGGAAAGCCTAAAGTGGGGAGGATACACATCCAAATGGACTTGGATTCATCACAGTGCACCAACTGTGCCTTAGTAATTGCTTGCTCTACCTTTTGAAGTGCTATCTGAGCCTCTGGGGTTAGCTGATGGGGGGAATTAAGATCTGGATTTCCCTCTAAAATATCAAATAAGGGTTTAAGCTCAAAGTGAGTTAATTTCAAATATGGCCGAATCCAATTTATATCCCCAAGCAATTTTTGAAAATCATTTAAAGTCCTTAAACAATTGGTCCTAATTTCTACCTTTTGTAGTCTAACATGTGCATTCTGAATAATAGCTCCTAAAAGTTCAATTAGGTTCCCTGAGATCTCCCCCTTATTGGGGAGGGCTCGCCAAGCTTTCATATTGATGGTGTTTATTTGATTATAAACTTCCATAGGATATGCTGTCTGATTATTTATCCATTGTCCTTGCCCTAACAGCATATCTGCATTCCATGCTGGCTGCCCATTGGCAGCATTCTCCAGTCTAAATATTGCCCAGGATTGAGACAGGGTTTTGCTAAGCTACTCCAGTTACTAGGCGTCATGGCAGATCTACTCAATGCCTCAACCTGTGCTATTGTAAAAGACGCAGCAGTGCCATAAGTGCGGACAGACTCTGCCAGGGATTTCACTGTCTTAAAATCTAAAAGCTTGTGATACCTTTGCCCCTGGTTATCTTGAAAAACTGGAAAAGCCAGTGACACACTAGGACGCAGCTCATGCTGGACTCTCTTCCACACTTTTGTGTTGTCTGGTGGCTTAGAACAGATACCCTCACCAGGCTGGCATTACGGAGAGGGGGCAATAGGCGCAGTAGGGGAAACAAATTGTAATTGCTGACTCTGCCCCTCTTGGCTGCTTTTAACCCATCTATCTCTCCCACTGCTAGCAAGCAGAGTGGACTCAGAAAAAAACCTTAATGAAGCAGCTCCTTAAGAGCCAAAAAAGTTGGACATGAGGTTAAAAACCTCATCCTTATATAACCTTTAATTCCTACCTTAATTTAATGCTCACACCATTACTCTTCAAAGCTGTGGCAATCAGGTGAGAGAAACTTACACCCATATCCTTGCCTATTTAAAACCCTTTATATGCTAAACAACCCCAAACTGCCAACGGGTTAGATCTGCTCCTCAGCAGACCCCGTTCTCTGCTTTTTTCTACAAGCAGAGTTTTCCTGCTTAATGCAGGTCTCACTATTTTCCTGTGAGACTTACCGGTTAACCCTCCTGATTACTGCAGTTCTGAATCTCCTTCAGATTCTTCTGCAGCAACCTCACCGACAGTCCACTCCGTGTGTCGAGTTCTGAATCGGTCTTCTCTGCGAGAGCGCGAAGATTTCCAGGTTTCAGGCACCACTTGTGGCGAGCCGCTTCTGGCCTGCAGAACAACTAGTCACCACATGCATGATTCTTCTCGGATCACAGCTCAGTTGAAAAATGGTGGAAAGAAGACCCCGAGCCTGAGATTCAGCCTGCTTATATAGGGAAGTCTGGCGAGTGATTGGTGCCCATCACAATGCCTCATTAACATATAGCTGGTGATTGGTTCAAAGTAATACTCATTAGTATATGGCTGATGATTGGCCCAAAATAATGGCTCATTAACATATTTGAGGATCACATCGGATAGGTCCTTTCTCAATGCCTAATTAGCATCAGCACATTGGATTGGTCACTACTCGATGCCTAATTAGCATAAGCGGCAATAGAATGTTCTGGCAAGTTGTGCAAAGCAAACCGCGCCCTACAGATGGTTATAAATTAACAGAAGCACAGATTGCAGACAGAAAATAGAAAGTGCTACACTGACATGAAAAGATAGTTTTCTGTTTACTTACAAAATTAAATAAGTAAACATACTTAGTATATAGCAACCATACTTTATATGTATCAGAGACAATAAAAACCTTTACACTAATGGAAACTATCCTAAGGATGTTTATGCTAGCTTTGCTATCCAAACGTACAGCAGCTGAAAAGTCCTTTGTTAGGTAAGTGGATAGACTATACTGTATTGAGACAATGGAATATTATTCAGAGTTAAAATTAAATGAAAAATTATGTCAGGTGCTAGAAACAAAAATGACCACTGGCCAATGAAAGAACAGCAATCTGAGAATGTGATACTTTCTGTAATATCTGAAAATATTATATCCTGAATAAATAATATTCATCAGTGTGAAAACTATGGGGATATTCTTAAAAATCAGTGTTTGCTGAGGGTCTGGAGTCAAGGTTAGACAGCCATCATTTGTCAGTTTTGTAATAAATAAAATGATTCTGTCATTTTACAAAGATGACTTTATGTCATTAAAAGTATGCCCAATGCAAAGAATTACATAGTTTTAATGTCAATTTTAGCTTTGGAATGATACATCAACATAATCAGGATTTATTAAAATTTGAAGTATTAACATATATGCATATAATCCAACTATATTCAAATAATTGTCATGCATTTTTAGTATAGACAGATTACACTTTAATAAATTATATCACACAATTAATGACTATGTGACTGGTATGACATGATTTATGATATGATTTGTATAACAGAAAAAAATGATTAATTGGATTCTATCTAAATTTTGTATAGCATTTTACTATGAATTTTTTAATATTGATACTTAAATACAAATACATTCAGTCATTTAGCTATATATGTAACATCATATGGAAATTTTATATACCTTTATTCTCTGACACAATTATAATAAATTCATAATATTTTAATTCCACAAATCTCTTAAGTGGTAGTGATCTCTTGACAATAAAAGCATTGCAACAACATTACTAGTAAATTGACAGTTAAATAAGACTACAGCACATTTGTTTGTGCAATGTATTTACATACATTGGTAATTACCATAAATCCATTGGCTTATATATCTACATTGTTTTCCTAGAGTATATTCTTAATACTTATAAAGAACAACTTAACTCTACACTAGTATTTTGTATTTAAACATCATGGCCTCATATATTTTCTCTTCCCTACATGTCTTAAGACCTTTATTTCTTATTGTTGATTTAATTTATACTGTCTTTATTGTCATAGCAATAAAGCACCTTTTTCATAAAGATTACAGTAAGATATCACATTGAATATTTACTTAAAATAAAATAATATTTAAAAATATTAAAAAGTATTCAAAATACAAAAGTATAAAATAAAAAAATCATTACTGAGTCTTGCTAAAAAGTAAAGATTAGTAAGGAAATAATAGACATTGGTAAAATATCTACTTTAATGAAAGCAGCAAGGGAAAAAGGTAAGATACGTGAAGACTCTCACCCATCCTTCTGCTCCTCCAAGTCCAATTCCCAACCCTGCAACCCAGCACCTGCTGAAGCCCCTTTCTCTTCTGCACCTTTATTCAGTGGGTTCTACAGATATCCCTCTCCTAATATTCCTTCCCCAACCTATTGCTTCATTGCACCTCTGACCTCAACTTCTGACCCCAATCCAAAGAACTGACAGTTATTCCAAACTTAGTATCAGGGAAGCTAATTGTAGATCTTCATGTCTCCCTCTGTTCCTCTATTTATAAACCCACAGTCTCATTGCCAGCTCTTCACTGTATATATCCTGCAGCCTACTTCTCAACCTGACCTCATCTCCAGATGATCACACAGATTTTTTTTCCTAAATGTTCCTTTTCCCAGTTCATTCTTTTGTCCTAGCCCCCAACTCCAGGTGGAAACCCAAAGGCCAATTTGACCAGGTATGCAAATGGAGCAATTTTAGGTGGTCATCTCCCTCTATTCTTCCAAACCCAATGACCTAGTTTCATAGCCAAGTATCTAATAGACCTTCTGTCCTGGCTTCTGACCCCATGACCAGGGTACTAACTAAGCAGATTGTGTTTTAAAACCCTGCGTTCTCACTTTTGTAAAGCTCCTCCAAAACACTCATCATATTTTCATTCCTAAGTTTTACATCTCAGTGCCTAGAAATACATTTTTTCTGAAGTTCATAGTGCTCACGCATATTAGAATCCCATGAGATTCTTATACAGTCAACATAGAGCAATCAACCCTCCTAAGGATCAGAAAGAAAATAGAAACAAAGAAAAAAAATTCACCCAAAATATAAAAAAAAAATGCCAAATGTCAGAACATAGTACTTCAATCTTACCAAACATAAACACAATTAAAACAAAAAAATCAATAGCAGCCAAGTCACCTTGTCTTCACTGGAGGCCAGCAAACCTATCACAGTAGGTCAAGAATATTCTATGACAACTAAAACACAAATTAAAGACATTAAAATAGCATTTATGCACATGGTAAGAAAAAAATCTAAAAAGTGACTGAATAAACCCTTTAAAGAAATCTATAAATATATAGACAAATTATGAAAGAAAAGTAACAAAACTATTCAAAAACTTGAGAAAGGAAATAAAATGAATGAAAACAGGAAAATTTGGAAATGAAAATTATAGGAACTCTTGAAGAAAACAATGTCAAGTCTCATTAATAGAAAATAACATTGGGAATAAAGGGTCTCAGTAACTAAAGACATGTAAGTAATATCAATCACATAATATGTTAAATCTAAAATAATGCTGGCATAGAAGATCCAGGAAAGCTGGGACACTAAATCTAAGAGAAACAATACTAATGAAATGAGAAGAAAGACGAGTTAAAAGCACAGACAGTATTTACAGTGAATCATAGAAGAAAAATTTCCTAACATAAAAGAGGAGATACCTATCTAGATGTAAGAAGCATGCAAAACACCAAATGGACTTGATGAGAAAAAAATATCCCTGTAGCACATTTTAATCAAAATATTAAATATACATAATACAGTGTAGCTGGAAATTAGGAACTATATATGTGAATGATTGAGTGGGGCGTGGTTAACTGAAAAGGATTTTGGAAGTATACTTTTGAGGGAGGGGACTAGGACAGGAAGTTGTCATTTTTTTGTGAGAGTTTTTTGACTGAGTGCGCAGTTCGCTCCAGCTGCCCGGGAGTTCGGACGTACGGCGTAGAGATAAAAAATCTTCCTTAAAAAGGCTCCGACGCACTACAACCTCATCCTGTCATCTTCTCCTAAAACCGGCTCTGATTTATAAGCTATTTTTTCCAAATAAACCCTGTTTTAAACATATCTCAGGGCGGGTTTTTACCGCGATAAAATAATAAATGACTGTCCAAATAGTTAACTGACGTTGTCTTCTCCTAAATTCTAAAAGTTACTTCATGATTCCAACTTTAGATATATATTTTCCTTCTCAGGTCTTAATAGTGTTAAAGATTAGATAGTTAAAGTTGTTATTACTTCACATTTCAACAAAGACACTCAAATGTTAAAACTCTATTGTTTAAGATAAACAGCCTTAAAACAATCCCTATACATTTTCTCATATCAACATTTTAAATATTAATTTATACTTTATAGTTGTTGTTTGTTAACAATAGTTTGACCTCACTTATGTTAATACCTTTCTCTTTCCCAGACACTGTCTTATGATGATCCCTATAATATATAGTTTTATACCTAGTTTAAAACCTTCCTATTTAGACAAAACGGGGAGATGTAGCGGGAAATCAGGAACTATATATGTGAACGATCGAGCGGGGCATGGTTAACTGAAAAGGATTCCGGAAGTAGACCTTCGAGAGAGGGGACCAGGACAGGAAGTTGTCATTCTCTCGCGAGAGTTCCCCAACCGAGTGCGCAGTTCGCTCCAGCTGCCCAGGAGTTCGGACGTACGGCATAAAGATAAAAAATCTTCCTTAAAAAGGCTCCGACACACTACAACCTCATCCTATCATCTTCTAAAACCGACTCTGTTTTATAAACTATTTTCTCCAAATAAACCCTGTTTTAAACATATCTCAAGACAAGTTTTTACCACAATAATACAGAAAGATTATCAAAACCTAATAAAGAAAAAGACCAAGAAACATGGGAAGGTTGACCCACTTCAATTACACTTGACTTTTAAAGAAAAACCCTAAATCTCAGAAAGGCATGGACAGGTGTGCTACAGAATCTAATGAAGCACAAGTACCATCTAAGACCACCCAGCAAGATATTCTGTCACCATAGGTGGAAAGACTAAGGTATTCCTTAATAAAAACAAATATACCACTAACGAGAGTAGTAGAAACTAACCTCTAACCTAATGAGGTTAACTCTGTCAAAGAATAGAAAGGGAATGAATAATCCTAGACAAGCAAGGTGAAAAATAAAAAAGGAACGACACACACACACACACACACACACACACACACACACACCCCACTACCACCACCACCGCCAACAACAACAACTACAACAGAGACAAAATATGACAGGAATGAACAATTAAGTTTTTGTCATTGCTATTTCTCAACATCAATTGTCTCAATTCCATAATAAAAAGATACATACTATCAGGATGAATGTGAAAATAGGATTTATTATTCAAATGAATCTAAGAAACACATCTTAACACTAAGTTCAGATATTGCTATAGGATAAAGGATTCAAAAAGTTATTCCAAGCAAGTAGTCATAAGAAAAAGCTGATACAGTCATTTTGTTATGTGGCATAATATATTTAATGTCTAATAAAATGTATTTCAAAACTATTCACAATGATAAGGAAGGGTACTCCAAACTCATTAAAAAATAGCAAGAGGGATTATTTTTCTGCCCCAAATACAATAACACCTGATTTTGTAAAAGTAACACCATTATACCTAAATCACATATTGACACTCACAGACTGATAATGGAAGACTTCAATACCCAACTCTTGCCAATATACACATCAGCAAGCCAAAAATTAAACAGAGAAGTGCTAGAGGTAATTGAAGTTATAAGGCAAATGGTTCTAACAGATATTTATGGAACATTTCACACAAATACAAGAGAATATACCCTTTTCTCAGCAACTTGTGAAACTTTGTACAGTATTGACTACATACTCAGTCACAAAGCAATTATCAATAGATAGAAGAAAATCATAATGACACCATGAATTTTATCCTACCACAAAATATAAAGCTGGATATCAACAAAAACAGAAATAACAGAAAGGTTGCAATGTCATGAAAACTGACAAGCTCTCCACTAAATAAAAAGTAGATAAAGACAGAAGTTAAAGAAATTAGAAACTTTCTAGATTTGAATGAAAATGAATGGATAATATATACAATATACTCAAGTGACACAATGAATGTTGTTCTAAGAGTCAAATTCTTAGCACTAAGTGCTTACATTAAAAATAAATAAATAAATAAATAAATAAATAAATAAATAAATGAGTTGGAGAACTCTTTTACCAGCAACTTAACAGCACACCTAATGCTCCAGAAAATGAGGAAATTATAGCCAAAATGAATATATGGGAAGAAATAATCAGACTCAGGGCTGAAATCAATAAAATAAAAATAAAGAGAACTCTTTCAGAAAATCAATGATATTAATTAACCTTTATAAATTAACTGAAAGATAAAATAGAGCATCAAAATTAGAAAAGGATAATATAACAAGTTACCAGGGAAGTTCAGAGAATTATTTTAAAAATTACTTTAAAAAACCTGTACTCCATCAAATAGAAAAAACTAAAGGAAATAGGTAATTTTCTCAATACATTTCTCTTATCAGAGTTAAATAAAGATCAGATAAATTTAAGTAGACCCATAACCACTAGTTAAATAAAAAATACTGATTCAAAAAACAGCCAAAGCCAGATGTTTATACTATAGCATTCTACCAGAGTTTCAAAAAACACTTAATACTAATATTACACAAATTATTCTACAAGATAGAAACAGAAGTATTGCCAAATTCAATGTATGAAGCCAGTTTTCCTAATATAAACTTAGTAAAGACTCAACAAAGGAAGAGATTTACAGTCAATATCCCTTAAGAACATGAATGCAAAAGTACTCAATAAAATGCTTGTAATATGGATCCAAGAAAATTATCCACTAGGATAAAATGAGCTTCATCCTAGAGATGTAGGGGTGATTCAATATACATAAATAAATAAAAGTAATCTACAATATTTTAAAAAACTAAAATAGAACCCCACATAATCATCTAATTACATGCTGAAATGGCCTTTGTCAAAATCTAACACCCTTTCATATTAAAAGTTCTGGAAATATTAGGGATACTGACGACATAATTCAATATAACAAAGACAGTTTACAGCAAGCTCATAGTCAAAATCAACTTGGAGAGAAAGCCAAAGCAAGTAAATAGGTACAGAATAATGTTGTCTGCTCTCTACATTCATATTCAATATTGTACTTGAATTCTTAGTTAGAACAATAAGACAGTAGAAGGAGATAAAAGAATATGAATTGGAAAGGAAGAATATAAAATATATTAATTTGCAAATTCTATGATTATATGCATAAGTGACCCAAAAATGTCTGCCAAAAAATTTCTACAGTAGATAAACACCTTTAGAAAACTACATGGATACAAAATTAACTCTTAAAAAGCAGTTGTTCTCTTATGTACAACTGGAAAATGAGAACAAAATTAGAAAAATGGCTTCATCCACAATAGCCTTGAATATATAAATTATCTAGGGGTATCTTTCACCCATCAATTAAAAATTGTGTGCAATGAAAATATCAGAGGTGAAAAAAATTGAAGAAATCAGAAAACAGAAAAGTCTCTTATTCTGATGGATTGGTAAAAAAAAAATTATAGTTTTAAAAATGGCCATCCTATGAAAAGAAATATACAGATTCAATAAAATCACTTCTCAAAATTCTAAAACAGTTCTTAAATTTTGAAATAACAATTTTTAGCTTCCTCTAGAAATGCCAAAAGAAAGATAGTTAAAAAATCCAAACTAAAAAAAAAAAAAACAAAAACAAAAAACAAAAACAAAAAACCCCACACAAACAGAAAGAACCCCCCAAATTAAAAAATCAAACAAACAAAAAACCAAAAAAGTGCTCAAGAAATCAATTCCCAGTTTTAAGTTATACTACAAAGCTATGATAACAAAAACATGATGATGTTTTCACATGCATAAGCATACTGATCTTTGGACTTGAAGACTTATACATATGAACCACAGATGAATGAGCACCTGATTTTTGATAAAGAGCCCAGAAATATACCTTGGGAAAGACATACAAATGGTGTTGGTCAAAGTGAATGTAGAAGAATCAAAATGGATTTATAATTATTACCCTGCAGAAAAATTAATTCCAAATGGATCAAACACCTCAACTTATAACATGAAAA
This sequence comes from Sigmodon hispidus, assembly GCA_004025045.1. Taxonomy (NCBI): domain Eukaryota; kingdom Metazoa; phylum Chordata; class Mammalia; order Rodentia; family Cricetidae; genus Sigmodon; species Sigmodon hispidus. Next base: position 94,990 of record PVIH01003805.1, read on the forward strand.
ACCGAACCTGACAGAGTACAAAGCAAGGAATAGCCTTTAACTCACTGGCACAAGAAAAGTCTTTCTTCATAGAATACCATTAGCAAAGGCACTAAGATCAACAAATAATACAAAGGAACACATAAAAAGGATAAGTTTCTATGATGTAAAGGACAGTGTCCTCTACAACAAAGCAGCAGCCCACACAATGGAAAAGGATTTTTACCAACTTTATTTTGATAGAGGGTCAGTATTTAAAATATGTAATAAACACATGAAAATAGATATCAAGAAACTATATATTGGGGAAAAGAAAATAATCGTAATTTGGGGGTTCTGCTAGCAATTGGCTTTGAATTGTCAGTAAATTGAACATATCATTGTGAACATCCAGTAACAGTAAGTACTTAAGGAGGTTGGATGAGCAGTGAGTGTTTAGCCAAAGTCAGATTTAATATGGTTTTAGTAGGTCCTTGAAATACTCATCTTTTATTTAACCCTCTCCCACATACACTATATTAGAATGCATTTTGGGGTAGATATAATTAGAAGCTGGAAAAAGTTTCTCACATTTGTTCCTTGAATTGTGCTTCGTAGGTTTACAGAGGGACGGGGCCAGCAGGAGGGTGGTAGAGATAGGGAGATGGAGAAAACTAAAAACACAAGGTATTTGAAAATGACATAATGGTATCTAATGAATATGCTGGTTAAAAAATTTTAGGATTGTTATAAAATATATATCAGTCCCAGAGAAAACATAAAAGAATGTTTAGATCTAACTGGCCAGAGAGCTTAGTTTAGCCTACTTTGCACATTAAGCAAATAACAGACAAAGAAACATAAAAATAAAAAGGAGGTATGAATATAATAAGGCAGATAGTGCATAAGAATTAAAATATAAGGTTTTCTATGGCTTCCATATGCACTGACATGCAAATGCAAAACATACAGTTTTATAAAGACACTAATACACAAGTAAATACATACACACACAGGCATACACATAGTATCTCCTTCATATCTGCCATCTCTGATTTCACAAGTACATACTTTTATATAAATTATTTAATTTTTTGAGCATGACATTAGTGAAAGTCTTTATCTGCATCAAGTTCTTAAAATTTCAGACACGAGTTATAAGTAGTCTGAGTGGATATACTCAAAATATCAGTCTCTTAAAAATCATATTTTATCAAATGGCATTTTTTAATATTGGTTAGGTGAAATATTGTATATATGTGCAGTCATAAAGAGCTTTTCAAATAACATCTGCATTCAACTATGTGACAAATATGGCTACAAGTGTTTCTCATATAACCAGCCTGCAGTTGTTGATGGTAAGAAAAATCCATGTTTCTAGAAGGCATATTACCTAATCATGTTGCTATTTATGTATCTCTGAACTTGTCAAAAACATATATAATATTCACATTCTCTCAGTTGAAACAACTTATATGCCAATAAAGTATAAGTAAGTTTTCAAAACAAAAAATGATATGGAAATAAACATGATCTAATCAGCTAAAGCTACAGAGCAAAAATATAAAAACAGAAAACCCCAATTCTTTCAATATAGCAATAATAGTTCTCAAATTAAATGAGAGAATTATAGTAATAAAAACATCATGTTATTGATACAAAGACATGAAAAATAATGGGGCAGAATAGAGAGAGTAGAAACAAACCCACTTAATTTTCGATGAAAAGTCAAAAAATTAGAGTGGAGAAAAGATTTTAACCTTAATAAATAGTGCTGGAAATAGCAGGATTTCTATGTGTCTATAATATATAATACATATAAGCCTATATAAAAACTAATACAAACCGCATTAAAGACGTTAATTTGAGCACTAAAATTTTGAAAGTACTATAGAAAATCAGTGGTTAAAAACATTTCAAGATATAGGCATCTTGTAGATGTTTCTCAGCAAGGACATATTAGCACAGACTATAACCTCAAGAATTAACAAATAGAAAAGATATAATAGACAAATTAAATTAAATGATGTGCATCACAAAGGAAACAAACACTAAAATTAAGAAATAGCCTATGGATTGAGGGGAAAAAATTTTGCCAACTTCACATCACATAGATTTTGTCAAAAAAAATCTCAAAAACAGAAAAAAATGTAAATACCAAACTATCATTTAATTAATAAATGGAATAATGGATTTCCAAAATTAAATAAATAAAATAGTAAATAAGAACTTAAAATTATTTATATTAATCTTAGCCAACAATGAAATGTAAGTTTGTGCTGCATTGTAACTTCATTTCTTTTTAGTCAGAAAGGCTCATTAATGAATCTTTAAGAGTTCTCTTAAGTATAAGGGAGTCAGTGTCCCAATTGGCCATCTATTGTTACCCACAAAACTTGTAGTAGAAAGAATAGATTGTATTTAAATGAGTTGTTGTCCAATGAATGATGTCTAAATATGTCACAAGAAAAAACAGCCAATAGTATTAAATAGCTTGGAGTAACTAAAACCAAAGAAGTAACATACCTATTTGACAAAAATTTTAAATCACTGAAGAAAGAAATTGAAGAGGATATCAGAAAATGAAAAGCTCTCCCATGTTCCTGGATATGTAGGATCAGCATAATAAAAATGGCAATTCTACCAAAGGCAATCTACAGATTCAATGCACTGCCCACCAAATCCCAACTAATATTTTTACAAAATTTGAAAGAACAATACTCAATTTTAGTTTGAATAACAAGAAAGCCAGGATTGCCTAAACAAGTTTGCTCAACAAAAGAACCTCAGGAGGCATCATCATCCCTGACTTCAAGTTATACTATAGAGCTACAGTAATAAAAATAGCCTGGTACTGACATAAAAACAGACTTGTTCATCAATGGAAGAGAATTGAGGATCCAGACATTAACCCAAAAACCTATGAACACCTGATCTTCAACAAAGAGGCCCAAAATATTCAATGGAAAAAAGATAACAAATGGTGATGGCATAGCTGGATGGTAGTGTGTAGAAAAATGCAAATAGATCCAAGCCTGCACAAAACTCAAATTCAAGTGGATCAAAGACCTCAACATAAACCCAGCCACTTTGAACTTGTTAAAAAAGAAAGTAGTAAATACAGTTCTATGAATTGTCACAGGCGACCACTTCCTAAATATAACACTAGTGGCACAGACACGAAGAATAACAATAAATAAATAGGACCTCCTGAAACTGAGAATCTTCTATAAAGCCAAGGACACTGTAAATGGGGCTAAAGGGCAGCCTAAAGAATGGGAAAAGATTTTCACCAACCCTACAAGTGATAGAGGACTGATCTCTAAAATATATAAAGAACTCAAGAATCTAGAGCCCAAAACCTTGAATAACCCAATCAAAAAATGGGGTTCAGATCTAAAAAGGGAATTCTCAGCACAAGATTTACAAATGGCTGAAAGGCACTTGAAAAAGTGTTCAACATCTTTAGCTATCAGAGAAATGCAAATCAAAACAACTTTGAGATACCACCTGACAACTGTCAGATTGGCTAGAATAAAAGACACAGATGACAGCCTATGCTGGAGAGGTTGCAGGAGCACGGGGAACACTCCTCCATTGCTGGTGGGAATGTAAGCTTCAGCCACTCTGGAATTCAGTATGATGGTTTCTAAGAAAACAGGGAATCAATTTCCCCAAGGATCCAGCAATACCACTTCTGGGCATATACCCTAAAGATGCACAATCACACTCCAAAGGTATTAGCTCAACTATGTTTATTGTAACATTATTTGTAATAGCAAGAACCTGGAAACAACCTTGATGCTCCTCAACTAAGGAATGGATTAACAAACAAACACAATGGAGTACTACTCAGCAGTAAGAAAAAATGATATCCTAAAATTTGCAGGCAAATGTTTGGATTTGGAGAATATTCTTCTGAGTGAGGTATCACAAACTCAGACAAATAAACAGGGGATATAGTCACTCATTAGTGGACTAAAAAAAGCTAAGCATGTCTAAACTACAAACCACAACCACTGAACAGCTTGGGATCTGAACCACCTTGGACTGGCCACTTGGAGCCCCCTCCCTCCAGAGGAACATCTGACTTTGTCTTGATGTTTTGATGAGGAAAGCAGATCGGCCTAGAGTGGATGTTGAACTAAGCCACCTTGGGACCTTGGGCCCTCCTGCCCTTGCTGGGGAAGAGATACAGTGATGGAGAGTAGAGTGAGTTACTGCAAGGGGTGGAATTGGGAAGGGAATTTCAACAAGGGGATACATGGATTTAAAAAAAAAATGGACATTAAATCTCCTGTTTAGTGTCTCTGAGAGTAACATATGCTCCATTGGCACACATGAGAACCAATGTCTTCATTGCATGACTAGCAAGGACATAAAGAAGCTCTAGAACTCTTTTAATTCTTTCAGTAAAGTTCAGTTTTCCCCCTTTTGTCACTCCTAAAGAAACATTTTTTTTCACTTTGCAATAATGCGTCCTGTGAGTCCTCTGTGACAAGCATCAACCTTTAGAAGATTACATGATCTACTATCTTCTTTCTTTTATTTGCATCAGTAATATTTTTATAATCTGTAGTGAGCATTTTCCTTGCTTCAAACACTGCATTTACACATTGTTAATGTCATAATTTGAGAACAGCAAGTCATTTTGGCACAGCACCAAAAGTCAAATCTTGCATCAACTTAAAGTCTTAGAAACTATGCATAAAACAATATTATAAAAACTGGACTAGTAAGATCTCCATTGATACATATGTGCAGACTCTGTTGAGGGCAAAGTGAACTGCTCCACACAGACACCTCAGGCAAAAACAGATGTCAGTCTGATAGCCATCTCCATCCAAAAGAAGAGAATATGTGTAGAGAGCTTTTACAGCTTAACTAAGTCCATTCTCAAATTCCACAGCTTATCTTTTACCCACTTTTAATTTTTGTTTTCTCATTTATAATTATTATTTCATGACTGCACTGAAAACAATTTATGTAACAGTTTATATTGAAACAAACTTCCAAAAGAATGCATCCAGTTTTAAAAAATACCATTTGCCTCTCAATCAATATTTCTTTAACTTGCATCTTTCCCACAAGAAAGTTCTTTCAGTGTTATTATTATTATTGTTATTATTTAAAAGTTAAATGAGACATTCTTAGCCAGAGGTTCCTAGCCCAACCTAGCACCAAGTTGTGGACCCACAGTTCCACAGATGTTTGGTCCCAAATAATCACACAAAAGCTTATATTAATTACAAACTGTTTGGCCTATGGCTCAGCTTCATTACCAACTAGCTCTTATAAATTAAATCACCTCTATTAATATATGTATTTCCACATAGCTCATGGCTTTCCTATACTTTTACATCTTTCTTTCTTGGGTGGTCACCTGCAGTTTCTCTGAATGACTCCACCCTTCTTTTTTTTTTAATCTAAGCTCAGATTTTCCTCATGTCTCCAAGCTGCCTTGACATAGGCCAAAATCGTGTTGTTATTAACCATGATAATGAGCATATTCAAAGCATAGAGAAGACATTCCACATCAGACATTTTGTTATGATTTATCAATTTCTTCCTCTTGTTCAATATTGTGATTTTAAAATTGAAAATACTGAAATATAGATTTTATTTATGTATTTATTTATTTGATAAAACAACTTAGGGTGATCATATTGTTTTTCTCCTTTTTAATTCAGTTTTCCCCAGTGTTTTATCTTAAAATCTACTAAAAATCACAACAGAGAGGTATTGAGTATCATTTTAAGACAATATATAATCCATGAGATTTTTTCCCCTCTTCTTAAAAACAGCTTTTTTTTTCTAACCAGGAAAGCAAATATGTTAACTACAGAATTTCATCCCCCCTTCTTCTAAAATCAGTCTCACAGCCTCATCCCTAGCTCTGTAGCAGACAAACTGAAAACTCCAAAACAAAAAGAAGAAATCCTACCAAAAGAAGTAACCGACAAGAGAAAGTAGAACTCAAGGTTAAAATCAATAAAATAAAAACACAGGTCAAACAAAAAATAATACAAAACACAATAAATAAGAATTTGTTCCTTTGAGAAAATTAATAAAAATGACAAATCTTTATTCAGATTAACTAAAAGGAAGAAGAATATCCAAATTAATAAAATTAAAAATAAAAATAGGACACTAGTATAGCTGAACTTTATTTGGTCCACCAGCTCACAAATAATGACACATTAGGCTTCTATTTTTTATATAAAATTTTATTTATTCTGTGTTTTTCACATCATGTACCTTGATCCCATTTATCCCCTTATATCACCCCTGCACACATTGAATAAAACAAAATTCAAGAGAAAGAAAATAAAATGAGAAAAAAATAAAAGAGGGATGGAACTTAAAATCTTATCATGAAAGCTACTGTATGAACAACAAGTAACACTGAATTTCTCTTTGTCCTCACATCTCTACTCGCAAATGTTCATGGCAAAGACTCAGTTTTCTGGTTTAAAGCCCTTAATTGCCATTAAACATTTTACATTGGGCCCTCACTAGGACTCATTTTGGACATTGCTGGTGCCCTATGTTTTGAAGATACTGTAGCTTTTGGATTGTTTTTTATGTCCCTTCACATCCTCTGTAGAACACTTATGGAGCAGATGTTGGGGTAGGGCAAGTCACAACCTTGAGTCTGGGCCTGGAAAGTTGTAAGATTGGTCCACCAGATGTGAAGTGAAAACAGCTCTTTCACTGTCATAATTTCAGGGTGGTCTACCTACACCTTTGCTAACTGTATTGGCCCTATTGTACTTTCCTGGCAAGGTGTAGGGCCAAGCCTCATAAGTACTGCAACTGGTGGGGTTCTGGGCTGGCTCTACCATAAAGTCATTTCTCACACATGCCTCCATTGTTGATGGGTGGCAGAGGAGGGCCCTTCTTCCCTGTCTTGGTTACCACAAGATAGATGAGTAATGAGGAGAGCTTGAGCCACTGTTTAATTAAAGCTTAGACTTAGCTTCGTCTTGTTCCCAATAAGCACTTAAAATCTAAATTAACCTGTTTATATTAATCTAAGTTCTGCCATATGGCTTATTACCTCTGCTCAGTACCATACATCCAACTTCCTCTTTGGTTGAATGGTGAATTCATCTTCTTTTCTTCCCAAAGTTCCTATCTTTTTAATGGAAGTCTTACCTATCTTCTCCTATAAAGCTATTGACCATTTGTCTATTTATCAAAACAATCTGCAGGTGCCTTGGCAGGAACACATCTTCCCATGTTAAAAAAGATTTTTGCAACATACTATAGACATTGAGGAAATCTAGAGAATTATAAGAACATATTTAAGAAATTGTATTCCATCCGCTTAGAAAATCTAAAAGATATGGGCAATTTCCTAAATATTTACCACTTATCAATGTTAAATCAAGATCAGATAGAAAAATGGATACCTCCTCGTGAAATAGAAGCAGTCATTGAAAATCTTTCAACCAAATAAAAGACCAGGAAAGGATGAGTTTAGGAAAGAATTCTTTCAGAATTTCAAAGAAGAATCTTTTTAATCCCAAATTTCTCCAGGACTTTTTTCATGAACAGTGTTGTACTTGTCAAAGAACTTAATTCATCATGTGGCTATTTTCTCTTTAAGTTTGTTTAGATAGTGGATTACATTTATTGATTTATGTATGTTGAGCCATCCCTGCATCTCTAGGATGAAGCCTTCTTGATCATGATGGATGATATTTTCAATGTGTTTGTGAGCTCAGTTTACAAGCATTTTTATTAAGAATTTTTGGATCTGTGTCTATCAGGGATATTGGTCTGCAATTATTTTTCCCTTGGGGGGGGTATTGAATTTGAGAGTAACTGTGGCTTGTGTGAGATTTATTATTAATTTCATTCTTATTTGTATAAACACTCAGTTTTATATATGCCAATTTCATAGTCTTTCTCCTGTGTTACTTTCCCAGTATTTTTGTGGCTTTTCTTTCCTTTTAATATCAGTGTTTAATTTTAAAGAAAAAATATTATCTTATATTTAACTATAGGAAATGATATGACAATAACTTTGCAAAGTTTTATCCCAGTAATATCCTGTAAAGCTGTCATTTATTACCCCAGCCAGTAATCTTATATCTAAAGACAGAATTCTAAATGTTTAATTACTAAAATAATATTCATGTTGTTCTTTTTATTAAGATTTATACATGAATATAATTTGTTCTAGTAAAACCTATCAGCCATATCCTGATACTGAATTATTTCCATCTCCCCACAATTACTCCAAGACAAATTCATGAACAGCTTTTCAGGTGCTACACCCATGAAGAAACCTCATAAATAATTAAAATAGACTTTTAAATTAGATAGGTGACATCATGAGACCTTCTAATACCTTTGTAATTATCTTGATGCATGTTGATCCTTATCAAACATTGGATCTGCATCCAAAGCCAATGTAAGTTTACATATGCAATGATCCAGCTATGTCCGGTGTACCAGTTTTTTTTCTCTGTGATAAAACTTCATTATATAACATCACTTCTGAAAGAAACACTTAATTTTGGCACTTTAAAAGAAATGAAAATTTACCTTTGTGGGCAGGCTTGGAGGTGGGAACCAAAAGCTAGATTACATCTTTATCCACAAATACAAAACAGAGAGACATGAGTGTAGATTGAGACTAGATACTCTCGAAGTCTCCATTAGGAATATACTCTGTCTTTTTCTCTTCATCTCAACTGCAGATTCTGAGATATCTACAAAATACTGGAAAGTATAAACACATGCTCCTGTCATGGTGTGAACACTATATGTAATGACAGAGCAGCAAATGTGCACTAGCAACAAGAATTATATTTTCATATCGATCAGGACCCACATTTCATCTCTTCTATTGAAAAATTGGTAAACACCTTTTCAGAACATTTTTATCATAATGAGCATTTATATAGACAGGTTTCATGATAGTTAAATTATGAGGTCATTGGCTTGATGCTCTTCATTGAAACATTTGCTGTAATTTTTAATGCCACATGACTTTGGTTAGATTGTTTATGCTTTCTAAAATACATATACCTAATAAAACAATTAATAATGTCATGGATTAAAAAGACAGCCAAATTGCTCTGAATAATGCATAGCAGATACCTGGTATACACATAGAATAATTATTGTTACTTCTCTCAAAACCTAAGTTTTCATTTAGATATTATTAGAACATCTCTCAGAAAGATAAACAGTTACAACACGTGAAACTTTTGAAAATATTTTACAGAAATCTTAGTTTTTAATTTTTCTCCCTAAAATTTTAAGAACTTTGTTTTTATTAATGAATTTAGTACATTTTTATATTTATAGTATCATGTAATATTTAACAAATGGAAAAAGGTATAATCATATATGTTTACTGTTGAGTATTTTTATTTTATTTTACAAAATCTGACTTAAATTTCTATTGCTCATTTCAAGTTTTGCCAAGCCCTTATATTATCAGGGATTATTACAATCATTATAACAACATTCTCCTAGATGAATTTTCATTTACAATGCTATTGCAATACTGTGTTAAAAAGAATCTCTTTGATCAAACTTCAGCAAATATTCTGAGCATTTGTGGAAAGCATCTTGCTGGCTTCATATGTCTCATGGGCATGATTTCAGTTACAGATCTTGCCTTGGGGAGAAGGCTTTGAAAGAGACTTTGAAGAACAAATTGTCTTTCTGCTTTGGCATCATTCCACTTGTCTTTCGTCTAATCCTAAAGAAATTGATACTCGTATATTTCTGAAGATTTTGTGAGAATTTAGATCACTGCTGTTCTAGCTTAATCTTATTGTTTGTTATCCCCCTAGGTTAGTATGAGTCCCACGAGAGTTCAGAAAATTGAAATAGTGAAATAATACAATGTGAAAAAATGATTGCTATTACAGCGTATTAATCTGTTGAGTTCAAACTCATTAATCTAGTTCACCCCTGTTTGAGAGATGAGAAAACACAAAGGACAATGCTACTCAATGAAGGGTCAGACTGAACAAAAAGGATAAGGTGATATAAAAACCAACTTCAAGGTTATGTTATACATCAAAAAGGGAATTTTACATTTTTCCTTAGTGTTGATTTTGCTTAGCATGAATTGTTGGTCCTCCTCAAGACCAGACTCAATTTCTTGTGTTTAAGATGCCTACTAACACAATGATGAAAGTGGCCAGAATTAAACACTACAGTACTCCTGAAGGAAAAGAAAATTTTATGAAAGAAAATTTGAGGGTTTTTTTTCCTATTCTAGTATAAATCTTCAGCTTTTCTCAATATTATAACCAGTATCTGTGTCATTTCAATTTTAGTGTTCTTTATTCAGATGTTACTCTTTGGCAATTATACATTGGTATTGAGGATAGATGGCATTTATCACTATAACAGCTGTGGCTATTTGGATGTCAAGACAGACATTTTTCAAGCACTGCTAGCACTAATTTGGCAGGTGAGTCCTCTGTGGCTGTGTTGACTATGCACTATATTAGAACAATATCACTGCTGTAATTGCCTATAATGTTTCCATAACAGTAGAGAAGCACATTTATGAAAATTGTAGTATTTCTTAAGAACAATTGAGAGGTCTATTCTCAAATTCCATAGTCATAACACTAAAAATGTAAAATGAATATTACATTTGTAATATAATTAAGAAATACTCTAAAATTATTTGTTCAATATAGGTGAAATATTAGCTTAATGTCCAGTGCTAATTTTTTTGTGGAAGATCCAATATAGGGGAATAAAGAATTATATGTGTCTTTGAGAATAAAATAAAGGCTTTAATAAATAAAGCTATTCTACATTTGAATATCATATCTTAAAACTAACAAATAAAGAAAGGTACTTGGGAAAATAAAAGGTCGTTTATTTCATTATATGTCTGACAAAAAAAATTCTCAAAGAATTACAAATACATTAGTAAATCTATTTCATAATTTATACTTTTATTAAGACACAGAGAAGTTCAAATTTGTTAAGTAGGACATATCATAAGACCCAATTTATGAAGGTATTACATTACAAATGTATGCTTATATTAAGAGGTTTTGAAAAATATAAGGTCATTTTAACAGAAATAATATATTTTATCAGAATTTCGTTTGACTTCTAAATATAGAGAGCTTATATTGTAAATATAGTTTGCTTTTCTTCTTCCAAAAATTTATTTTAATATTTTTAATGCTTATGTATATGTATGTGCACATGTATCTTGATTCCTATAGAGGTCAGAAGTTATCAAATACCCCAGACCTAGACTTATGGGTTTTAATAAGTCATTAATTACAGATACTGAAACCAAACCTGATCCTCCAAAAGGGCAGGAAGCATTTGTAAGAGATGAGACAATATTCTAACTAATCATTTTCACTTGTTATCATAAGAATAAATATATTTTAAATTATTTATGAATTAATGTTTATAAAATTAGAGTTTAAATATTCCTAGGAAATTTAAAATTTTAATGTTTTTATCAATATTCAAGTTTCTAGCAAAATATATTTGAAAAGAAAATATTATATGAGATTTAATATTTAGAAAAATTCGGAGAAATAAGAAATGAAATAAATGAGTGAATATGTGATGGTACAGGATAAAAAGGGTGTTGTTATAACTTCTCTATGCTACACACATTTTATACATATTTAATATTTCACATTTCATGCTTGTAACTAATCATTTGAAAGCTACAATAGAATGCTAATTAACAATTCTGTTAGTCCTTTCAAGCTGAGTTGTTTTAAATGTTTATTTCCCATGAAAACAAACATAGATTGTTGACAAGTTGAGCTGACCATGATGCCCTGGGGAAAAAATACTGCAACAATTTACACATTTTATTTTTCTTTACTTTTTCACCATATTTCAATTTTTATGTATACTTCCTTTCAGTTTCTCAAAATAGCGGCATTGCTTCCTTTATATAATGTTACTTGTGTGTATATGACTTCTAAGATGACGCTTGAAATTAGGGTGATAATTAGATCCTCTTTTTTGAAGAAGATCATTTCACCAAATTTTATTATTTTTTTACATTTCTGTAATTCCTATTTTTTGTTTGAGGCCCCAGGAAATTTTCCTGTCACTTTCAGCTTGGCTATTGATTTTCTGGTTGTCCTGATCTTGTTTAGGTGACCATGTTGTTGAGGTGTAATGGATGTATCTTCCTTGATATTTCTCGATGACACAATTTCACAGCAGAATTTCAGTTTCTTTGGCTCATTAAATCTTCCCCTTTCTTTTGTGGAATGGTCTCGGAGTCTTATGTACAAAAACAGCATTGAAAATTTATTAGGTGGAGCTGGCATATGTTCTCTGTGATTCTGTTTTTCTGTAACAGTCTCTGTCTATTGCAAATAGACATTTTTTTAATGAGGGTTGAACAATGTACTTTCCTGTGAATAAAAGAAAAATGTTAAAATGTAGCTAGAAATCACACTGGTTTAGTAAAGAGTCATTTGTAGGTTCTTCTCCAAGATTTATGATGCCGTTAGAGCTGGGTAGTTGCTTAGGTTTTCAATAACAGGCATGATTTCTGTCTTATTGTATAAGACTTATATACAGTTAGAGAGGTGTTTATTACTGTCAGAAAATGAGCATCATAGTTGCATCTTTAGTCTCTTGTGCCATGCTGGCCATAATTATAGTGCATCACCATTATATATATACATATATATGTATATATATATTTCCCATTATTATAGTGATATGGTTGATAACAATATCAAACACATATATTTAGGTTTGATAACTTACACTCTTTGGTATTGGGAAAGCCATATCTCAGGATTTCAGGTAAGATCCTTCTCACCTTCTCCAGTTTCTCTCTTTGATGTGGATGTTACTTCAGTAACAGGTATTTAAATACAAACTGTGATTCACCCAACACAATAGCAATAGTCTATAATATTTCCTAAAAATCTTGAACCCATCTTGCCATCTTGCCAAAACCTCTTGCCTATTTTATTTTATTTATCACTCTTGGAGGGCAAGCATTGCCATCCCAGTTTGGGAAATTACAAATATATAAATACAAATATACAAAATACAAATATATAAATATACAAAATATATTAACACATAAGATTATATATAATTTTATGTAAATAAGTAATGACTACCAATTGCCTAGACATCCTTTCTGCTACTGTGTTAATCTCCTGCCCAAGTCTATAATTCAAGGTCTCTTTTTTTTTCTATTTAATTTTTGAAACATTGGTATCCTGCTATTTGCTTTCTACTGTTCTGACTCCTATATACTTTCTTCCCTTTTCCTAGTTTCTGCTCTTAGGCCTGTTTAAATAGCTACATCTAAAGATTTGGAGTTAGAATTTGCAAATCAGAAAAAAACATATAAGGTTTGTCTTTCTGGGTCAGGTTAACTAAGCTTAATTTGCAAGAATATTACAATACCACTTATTTATCTGAGAATTTCATGATTTTATCTCTCTTTGTTTACTCCTGAATATTATTTCATAATGCATATGTACTTTTAATTAAAAAAACATGTATATATTTTTTTCTAATTTATGGCTAGTGTAAGTAGAATGCCAATGATAATCGCTAGGTAAGTAAGATGTAAAGACATTTGTGCAATTGCTGAAGAATGGCATATTTTGCACATGTGATATTCTATTATTTTTGAGAGTTCTTCCTATTTTTAAAGATCGTGAACTAATTTTCTATCTCACAGAAAATAAAGGTTTTCTCTTTTTGTTGTTTTTTAAAAATCAATACAACTTTATATATAAAAGCAAAACATCCAGAATAGCTAAAAAAATATAGTAATAAAGCTTCTCTTTTCTCTAAAATACATGGATGATTAAAAAAAATAAAATCTAAACCACCTCAAGCCAGGTTAGGCTCAACTACAAATGAAGAAATCACAGTAGCTCACAGAAAATGCCCACAGATACATTATGGCTACCACAATTCCTGCTAAGCAACACTTCTACAGTCAAACAAGAAAGTTTTTGTTTGTTTGTTTGTTTTGATTGTGTATGTTTTAAATCACTTAATTCACCCATCATATTTCAATGGAATAAGAATGCTTTTGCTTAAAGTACACTAAAGAGTGAGTACATACCCTGCTTATCCTTCTGGGCTCATGAGACCTCAGTCAGGAGAATATTCTCCAAATCCATCCATTTGCCTGCAAATTTTAAGATATTGTTTTTTCTTACTGCTGAGTAATACTTCATTGTACCACAGTTTGTCAATCCATTCTTCAGTTGATGGGCATCTAGATTGTTTCCAGGTTCTTGCTATTACAAATAATGCTGCTATGAACATAGTTGAGTTAATGCCTTCGGAGTGTGAATGTGCATCCATTGGGTATATACCCAATAGTGATATTGGTGGATCCTTGGGGAGATTGATTCCTAGATTTCTGGGAAACCACCATACTGCATTTCAGAGTGGCTGAACGAGTTTACACTCCCACCAGCAATGGAGGAGAGTTCCACTTGCTCAGCATCCTCTCTAGCATAGGCTGCCATCTATATTTTTGTTTTTTAGCCAATCTGACAGGTGTCAGGTGGTATCTCAAAGTTGTTTTGATTTGCATTTCTCTGATAGCTAAAGATATCAAGCACTTTTTCAAGTGCCTTTCAGCCATTTGTAAATCTTCTGCTGAGAATTCCCTTTTTAGTTCTGAACCCCAATTTTTAATTGTCCTATTGACTGTGTCCTTGGCCTTACAGAAGCTTCTCAGTTTCAAGAGGTCCCACCTATTAATTATTGTTCTTAGTGTCTGTGTTACTGGTTTTATATTTGGGAAGTGGTCACCTGTGCCAATTCGTTGGAGGGTATTTCCCACTTTTTTTCTATCAAGTTCTGTGTAGCTGAATTTATGTTGAGGACTTTGGTCCACTTAAAGTTGAGTTTTGTGCAGGGTGATAGGCTCGGATCTATTTGCATTTTTCTACATGCTGCCATCCAGTTATGCCAACACTAATTATTAAAGATTCTATCATTTTTTTCATTGAATATTTTTGATATCTTTGTAAAAAATCAGTTGTTCATAGGTGTGATGGTTAATATCAGTGTCTTTGATGTGGTTCCATTGATCCACAGGTCTGTTTTTATGTCAAGACTAGGCTGTTTTTATTACTGTAGCTCTATAGTATAACTTGAAGTTGGAGATGGTGATATCTCCTGACATTCTGTTGTTGAGCAAAATTGTTTTGGCAATCTTGGCTTTCCTGTTATTCCAAATGAAATTGAATATTGTTCTTTCAAGGTCTATAAAAAATATGTTGTGATTTTGATGGGCAGTGCATTGATTCTGTAGATTGCTTTTGGTAGAATTGCCATTTTTGCTATGTTGATCCTATTTATCCAGGAACATGGGAAATCTTTCCAGTTTCTGATACCTTCTTCAATTTCTTTCTTCAGTGATTTAAAATTTTTTTCAAAATATCTGTTACTTCTTTGGTTATAGTTACTTGAAGGTATTTAATGTTATTTGTAGCTATTATAAAGAGTGATGTTTCCATTTTTTCTTTTTTAGCCCTTTTATCTTTAGTGTATAGGAGAGCTACTGATTTCTTTGAGTTAATCTTGTATCCTGCTACATTGCTGAAGGTGTTTATCAGCTACAGAGTTTCTCTGGTAGAATTTTGTAGGTCACTTATATATATAATCATATCATCTGCAAATAGAGATAGTTTTACTTCTCTTCCATTTGTATCTCCTTAATCTCTTTTTTTTTCTCTTACTGCTTTGGCTAAAACTTCAAGAATTGTATTTAATAGATAAGGGGAAAGTAACAGCCTTGTCTAATTCATGTTTTTAGTCAGATTGCTTTGAGTTTCTCTCCATTTAGTTTGATTTTGGCCGTCAACTTCTCATAAATTGCCTTCATTATACTTAGGTATTTTCCCTGTGTTCCTGATCTCTCCAGGACTTTTATCCTAAATGAGTGCTGAACTTTGTCAAAGGCTTTTTCGGCATCTAAGGAGATGATCATGTTAGCTTGTTCTTTCAATTTGTTTATATGGTAGATGACATTTGTAGTTTTTTGTATGCTGAACTTTCCCTTTATTACTAGGATGAAACCTACTTGATCAAGGCAGATGGCATTTTTTTATATGTTGTTGTAATTGATTTGCCAAAATTTTGCTTTTTCCAACATTTTTTCCTAGAATTTGGTTCTTGTTTTGTTTATTATATTCACTGATTTTATTGTGAGTGTGGCTAGATAAAATCCTAAAAGTGTTGTGATGTTCATGTTTTTAATTTATTAATGAATGAGGAAGATTATTGAGCTATTTCATCATTTCTTAATTTCTTCTTTTGAAAATTAACTCATTAATTAACAGCTCAATATCTCATTTTTGAATAGATTGTTGGTTTTCAGTACCTTTTTGAGTTTATTATATATTTTACCTTAATAATTCTCTTGCAGATATATTGTGGGCAAAGATTTTCTTTTATATTTACTAATTACTTCACTCAACTGATTGGTTTTTCTTTTTGCTGGACAGACGTATATTAGTCATGTCTATTGATAGCTATAATTCTTGGGTAATAATAGAATAGTATTTAGAGAGTCTTCTTTTACACCTATTACATGGAGGGTGCTGCCCTATGCTTCCTCCTAACAGTCTAATTTTACTGCATTTAATTGTTTGATCGATTTGGGGTTAGTTTTTCTGCAAAGTACTAAATGTGTATTTCTGTTTTTCTTTTTTGGATGTGGACATTCAGTATTTTCAGTCACATTTGTTTAAGGCACTCACTATTTTGTCTGCTATATGTTTTTTACTTCTTTGTCAAATATTTCACAGCTATCATTACATGTACCATGTTTTGGACTTATATTGTGTTTCTTTGGTCTACACATTTGGTCTGCTTTATTCTCATATAAATTGTTTTTTTTTATTTTAATGATTCTGTGTCATTACTTGGAATCTGCAATTTAATTTCACCACTATAGTTAGCTTTGCTCTAGATTGTTTTGGCTCCCCAGGAAATTTTTAAGGTTCAGACAGATTTTGGGAGAGTTTATGTTGTTGTTTATTTGGGGTTTTTTTGTTTATATCTTTTTAATTTCTGAGTGGAATTTGCAATAACTTCTGATTAGTATTTAATCGTATCTACAAATTGCTTCTGATGAAAGCTTATTTTTAATTCATGATCATAGAATATCTTTTAATTTTCTACTGTCTTTATCAATAATTTTTATCACAGATTTAGAGTTTTCACTGTAGTGATCATTCACCTCCTTGGTAAGATTTATTTACAGATATTGTATTTTCTTGGAAGCTATACCTCTTAGCAGTATTCTTAATAGTATTTTAAAATATCCTGGGATTTCTTTTTTTTTTTTTTTTTTTTTGCACTGAGTATCACAAAAGTTTATTTAGCAAAAAAGGTTTCATATGAAAATGTACATGACCCCAGTCAACAGTCCTTTGGGGAAGGATGTGAACTCCTCTGCTGAACAGTCACTGTTTAGAGTCTTGCCAAGACTTCTAACATAATGATGCTGTTTTCCCGTATGACCACCATGCCCATGTTATTTTGTTGCCCACTTATTGCCATCTCCACACACTCATCAATCCCAAATTCACAAAGGGATCAAAGCCCCGTAGTATTCCTTGTACATGTCTGCCACCATTTAATTTCAGTGATAACTTCTTGCCCATAAATTTTTTCAGTTTTGGTGGGTGGGCCTTGCTCATGGCAACTCTTCATTGGGCTCGATGGGAAGGAGCGGGTGGCCACACAAACGCATGCGTGGCAGGCTGGGCGCTGATGTCTGACATAACTTTTCCTGGGATTTCTAAGTGGATTCTGTATCCCATTATTTTCTGAAAGTATTTTCTTGAAATTGGGAGGCATTTTTGCTAACCACTATACTACCAGCATACTCTTGTTGGTTTTGGCAGTGATTTCTAGAACATGATAGAAGAACTGTAGATTACAAATAGAAAAGTAAATTGGACTTAAATTTTAAAAATATATGCATATGAAATACATTATAAATAGAGTGCCAAAGCAACAATGGAATAGAAGACAGTATTTGCAAACAATTCTGACTGCAGTGAAAACCAGGAATATATATATATATATATACTCTTTCTGTTCAGCAACAAACCTCTAATTGTCTAACTATGAAATTAAAAAAAAAAAAACAAAAACAAAGCGAGGTTGTCTAATTTCACATTTTTTTTTCAAAACAGTACTGCAAATTCTAAGCAGAGCAATTAAATAAAAAAAAGAAAGATAAAAACAATATAGTAGAAAAGGAAAAAAATAAAGCTGTTTTCTGATAGCATAATCTTATGTACAAACATTCTCATGACTGCCAAAATCTTAGAATTGATAAAATAATTAATCTAAGAAACTTGTATGGCTATCTTAAGTGATTCTCTGATCTGTCAACTGCCTGAAATTTAGACAGAGAACTCTAAAGTCCAGCATCTGCTAGTTGTTATCCATGATAGGTTGTTGTATATTATTGTATATAGTTTCTGGCCTGACCTTTTCTGTCTATCCCTAAGGTTCTGACCCACAGACCGACAGTCCTGTAGTCCCACAGAAACACACAGATGCTTATATTAATTTTATGCTCATTGACCTAGGGTACTCATTAACTCTTACTCTTAAACAAGCCCATGATTCATATGCTGTTAAGTCATGCAGCTTGGTACCTTTACTCAGAGAAGCATTTCAGCCTCTTTCCTCTACTTCTGCTGGCTACTCATTCTCCTCTGTTCTTTCTGTTCACAGAGTTTTCCTAGACTGGTAGCCCCATACACACTTCCTGTATGCCTCTGGTCAATCAGCTTTTTATTAAATCAGTAGGAAGAACAAATATCCCACTACAATAGGTTCGAAAGTTAATTATACAGTTTCCTTTGAGTCTTCCATTCTCTTTTAAATAATCCCTCACCCATAATCCTATAAATAACTCAAATAAACTCACCATTTACAAAAAAAAAGAAACTTGTGTGGTACAAAATCACTATAAAAAACAGTGACAGTTTTATATATTGATAATAAGCTGTGATAACCATGTTATGTTTATGTGATTTATTATATTTTTAGATTTGCACATGTTGAATGATCTCATTACCAGTATACAGAAACTTGGTCATGATAGATAATCTTTTTCACCTATGTCTATGGTTAGTAAGCAAGACTTATCCATAATCCTAAAATTTTCTTTGGATCCCCATGGGATTGTCAGCGCCCTCATTCAGCAGGAAGTAGCCTAAAGGACTATGCACACATTCCCAAAAAATGGATTATGGATGTTTGTATTTGTTTACAATGTTGGTTATAATTTGTTATAGGTAGTGGGGGGAAAGGGATATTAGATTTGGGGTTCTTCTTGTTTTAAAAAGAGAAAAAGGGGAAATGTAGTGGGATTATGCTGGTAATGTAAATATTTGTCCCGCCTTTGGGTTTAATAAATGCTGATTGGCCAAAGGCAAACAGGAAGTGTGGGCAGGGCTACCAGGCAAAGAAAACTCAGGAACATCTCAGAGAAGAGACAGACATAAGATACAGATGCCAAAGTCACTGGAGCTTCCAGAAGACACAGAGGAAATGCTGCTCTGAGAAAAGGTACTGAGCTACATGGGTGAACAAGATGGGTTGAGTTCAGAAAAAAGAGTCAGCATATGCCTGGGCCTTAGATCAATCAGTGTAAAAATAATACATGTATTTATGTCTCTGTAGGATTGCATATGATTCTGTGGGACTGTGGATCTGAACCTTGAGAATAGGTTGGAAATGCCAGACAGAACATAATACAACAAGTCAAAGATTAGTGAGATTAATAATGCACTAGGACCATAGGACTTGCCGGAGACAGACCCGGGGTGTTTATTAGCATTCAATACTGAACCCAGGTAAATCAACTCACAGAGAGAAAAGTTTGGTTTGCTAAGCAGTTATGAAGATTTTGACCTATGGTCTTGTCACTGATAAAATCATGACAGAAGCTGAAGGTGGAAAAGATACTTGCTGCATGATTTAGATAGGAACCTCAGAGAAGAAAAGAACCCTGTGGTTCCAAGGCCTTCTTGTAGGCTGCATCACTTCCAGATGTGGGGTGTTGCTCTGTAGGTTTTGAATATACTTTGTTCATAAAAAGGCTGTTTTGGCCTATGGCAAGGCAGCTTAGAGGCAGGAAGGAAATCCAAGCAGATAGGCAGAGTCACACGAGAAAGCTGCCACTCAAAGAAGCAAGATGTGAAACTCTCAGTAAGCCACTAGTCACTTGGCAAGACATAGGTTGATAAGAAATGATTATCAGTTATAGGAGTTAAATTATAGGAGCTAGCTGGTAATGAGCCTAAGACCATAAAACAAGCAGTTTGTAAAATACATAAATAAATAAAGAAATCTATGTTCATGTGGTACTTTGGTTGTAGATTTTTGTTTATGATATTGTTCTATATTTACCTAATTTTGGTAATAGTGGGATACTTGCTTCATAAAAGAAGACTGGGATTATTACTTTCATTTTTCTTCTTTTCTTTTTTGAATAATTTCAGAAAGATTGCATGTAAATGTTCTTTGAAAGTCTTGTAGAATTTTGCTGTTCGTCTGTCTGTGCTTGTACGTATTTAAGATGGAAGAAATCTTAGTACTGCTTCAAACTTCTGATTTATTAGCATCTACTAAAGTTATTGATTTCCTCCTATATTTATTTTAGTGATTTTGATGAATCTAGAAATTCATCTATTTTATAAAAGATTACAGCAAAAGAATATATGTTTTTAAACAATCCTTTATAATATATATGTATATATATATATATATATATATATATATATATATATATATATTTCTTTGGTGTCTGTTTAAATGATTTTTCTGCCCATTTCTGAATCTGTTAATTTAGACTCTCTCTTACTTTATTTCTTTCACTTGGTCAAAGGGGTTGTCAATTTTGTCTTTCCAAAGAACCACCTCTTACATTCATTGATTTCTTTTTTTTTTTGGATAGCTTTTTTTGTTTTTATTTCATTAAATTTTGGTTTATTTTTTACTTTGTTTTGCCATTCACTGAGTTTAGGTTTGTTTTGCTTTGTTTTTTTTCAAATTCTCGAGGTACAACAGGTGTTTATTTTCTTTTTATGATTTTTGATGTAGACATAGCTATAAATTTCTCTCATGAAATTATTTTTAATATATTCTATATATTTTGTTATTTCATATTTTCATTTTCATTAAGTTTCAGTGGTTTTTTTTGGACCCATTTATCATTAAGTAATGAAGTGACTAATTTCCATGTGTTTTTTATTTCTGAAAAATTAATTTGTTGTCAATTTTAAGTTTTGTTGTAATATGGTCAGATAAGATATATGGAGTTATCTTGATTTTTCTTTTTTGTTTTTTCTTTATTTTGTATTTATCAAAAAAAAAAAGTAAAAAGAATTAAAAAAAAATGCCGAAGAGTTAACAATAAGTATACAGAGGATAATAATCATAAGCATGGCTTATCAAGGGTGGAAATGCAAATAATATTGCTACACATATATTTTCTTTGTGTTCAGCTTTCCCTCTGAATTTTTTTTTTCCATCCCTGTATATCCTTATTGAAGGTCTCTTCCCCCTCCCACCCCATCTAAATATGTTAAAATTCAGTGTCATTTTTTGCAAAAATTGCTAATGTATTTACATGTATATATGTATGTATATGGTGATATATATTTCTAAATATGCTTGTTGAGTCCATTTAATCTTATATGTATATGTGTTTTCTAGCTTTTGTTTAAGTTTTTCCTGTACCCTGGTAACTGTCATTTTCTAAATTTATAAGCCAACATGAAACATCTCACAAAGAAAATTAATCAGTATTTTCAAATTGTTTTAACAAACATAGGAAGGACACAATCACTCATTCAATACATTTTCTGATGCTAGGATGTTAGATTTGTAGAAGTAATAACATGCTGTGGGCCTAGAGAGACAGTTCATGTTATGGCCTCTACTCCTCTTGCAGAAGTTTGTTTTCTAGAACCCACATTGTAGTGCAAACTTTTTATATGCTCCTCTGACCTCTTTGAAATATTACATTTAGGAAATGCATATAAACTGATTTAGGCAAACACATATACAAAACAAAGTACATGAATTTTAAAAAGCAGTAACATAAAACCTTTTACAAAATGTGGTCTTCATATTGAAACATCAATATGCTAAAATCATTAAATAATTAAGTTTATGTTTGAGAGTCTCTTCTCAAACCAGAATATATGTTTTGCTGCCCTTGATATCTCTGAATTCTTAATGAAATTTTGTTTACTACGCTAGCAAATGAGATTACAGGAAACCTATGGCCATAGATAAGTGAGTTTCTAACAAGTAGAAATATAAATGGGATTGACAGAAGCAAATATTTAAACACTATAGAAATAAACTAAATAACTACAACAATATTGGACGCTTTCTATACTACAAATGCTACTGACCACCAAAGAAGAGGAAAAAGTGTTGTGATATAATGGTCCATAACTGACATCATGAGGAATTTCTGTCACGGCCAGGTCAGCTTTGGTTTCCAGTGATGCTTCTTCCATTATTTATTTATTTATTTACTTATTTATTTATTTATTTATTTATTTTTTATTTTTGGGATCTAAAGGTATTTTTCTACCATCTAAGATATAGTCATTGAATACTGACATAGAATATTATTGCCATATTTATAATTAAAGAAATACAAGGTTTGCATATTCACACAGTGATCCAAGTTTCATGGCTCTGAATGTATCATATTGACTAGTTCATGGAAGAAAGAAGGAATATAAAGAATAGAAAAAAGACTGTAACATGTATTTCTTTTTTATGAATAAAGAAGTCACATTTTCTATCCCTGTATATTCTTAATCAAGGTCCCTTCTCCCTCCCACCACATCAGATCATTCTTTCTTCTCCACATCTCCACATCCCCACCCCATGGGCAGCCAATCCCAAGGCCCAAAGGTCCCAATATTGCTTAGTTCAGCCTCCACTCCTGACAAATCCAGTTTTCTCCCCCCAACATCAAGACTGATTCAGGTGTTCCTCTAGGAGGAGTGGGATCCAAGGCGTCAGTCCAAGGTGTTTCTGATTCCAAGATGCAAGCCATTATTTTTTAAAGTATTGTGGAGCAGCATGTGAGTGCTAGCTGGATGTACTGTGATAGTCTGTGGTTTTAGTTTGGTATGGGTAATTCTGTTCCTGGCTAGAGTTATACATAGGAATAAAAAGATCAAGCTGGAGGAGTGAGTGCAGAGGCCACAAGTACTTTGAGTCACTCTGATAACTATTTAATCTGCAAGGTATTTTTATTTTGCAGAATATCATACTGCTTGAATCAGAATAATGTTTTACCTTTTGTAACATGCCTCTAAGTGGCCTCTGGTTTTTTTTGTTTTTTGTTTTTTTCTTCAAAATTTCATTTCTTTTAGTTTGGCATAAAGTAAGGTATATAAAAAAGACATTTTCATATGTGGATCCAATGACTACATTGACACTTCACCTTTAGTATTCTCTCTTCTTTCCTTTTCTCATTCCCATAGGCCTCATTTCTTCCCTTAGAATGAGCCCCTTTTACATTCATGCTGCATATACACCATTGTTGTAGGTACATAACAACTAGAATTTACAAATAAAAGAAAATATGAGATGTTTTTATTCTGAAACTTATTTATTTTACTTACTAAGACTGCCTCTGGGTTCTTCCATTTTCATACAAATTATATATTCTAATGCTGAGTTTTTGGTTGGTTGATGTCAGTTGTTGCTGTTTCATTTTGTGTATTTTTTGGCGTTTGCATTAACGAATGACTATTATTTATATGTAGTTATAGGCAAAGACTTTCTGTAAAGGATTCCAGTAGTTCAAGAATTACAAACAAAAATTGATGAATAGGATTGATTTAATAATAATAATAAAAATAATAACAACAACAAAAACAATAATGAAACTTCTGCAAGGCAGACTAAACAATAATTTAAGTGAATATACAAGCAAAGAGATGGAACAAAATATTTGATAAATACACAGCTCTAAAAAGACTAACAAGTAGAATGTAAAAAGATCGAGGAAAAAATTGACTAAAAATGTGGCCAATGAACTGATTTCAAAAGATGATGAAAAAGCCAATAAGTATAAAAAATATTCAACATTCTCAGTTCACTTTGGTACTAGGCTCTTGTTTCCAGCTAGCTCTCCAAATAATAAGCACATGTACTCACACCAGAGTTTTGACTCTGCTCATCATAACTGCCTCATCAAGCCAAGATCAAATCACTTCTGTCATCCCAAACAGGGGTCTACACAAAACTTCACTGGTCTCCACAATTTAATGGCACACAAATGAAGCATTGAGAATTTCAGGGGCTCAGATAAGTAAATTTTTGAAAAACTAGCTGCAAGTGCGGATTAGAACAGACATATCAGAATTTTTTGCTTTCTTTTACTTCCTTTCGTGTGCTTATTTTCTTATCTTTTTTGTTGTTGCATTGATTTGTCAGTGGTTGGTTGATTTATATATCTGTTTTCATTTTATGTCATCTTCTTTGTATGTGTTCATTTTGGGTTTTACTATCCTTTTCACTAGTAATTTATTATTCAATTACTCTAATTGTTATTTTTATACATTACCTGTTCACCTATGGACTTTTCCTGTCTATCTCCCACACTAGATCTTCATAACTGTTCCACATTGTCTGTATCCACAAAAATCTTTTCTTCTACATTTGTAATCATTACTCCTAATTTTTCTGGCAGTACACAACATTTTAGACATAATGTATTTCTTTTCTTCTCTTTTGCCTATTTTTTCATCATTTCACTTGTGGCTTAGAAACTGACACACCCAATTCTGAATAATCACCGCCTTCCTAATCCGAATTCTAACAACACTGATCTAAATCTCAAAAAGTATAATGTTAAAAGGTTTTAATTTGCCAGGCAAACCCAATACTGCTAATGAGGTGGTAGTAGTGTGTGTATGGGGCATTCACTATGTATTCCTTGTTAACATCCCTTCAATTAAAACATCCCTCTGGAGGATTGACATGAAACACAACAGGAAGTGTTTTCTCAAATAGAGTTGGGAAATTAAAAAAGTAAAACTGGAACACAGATCCATTAAAACAGATATGTAAAATATGAAAGAGACATATAAGAAACATGATCCATTTACTTACTCTACCCCATTCCCAACTTTCCAAATCCTATATATACTAGAATCAAAAGTCGCAAAAAGAGTTGAATTATATCAGGAAGAATTAAAAGTCTTTTGTTCATAATAAATTAATAATGATATAAAAGACTAAAATAAACAAATAAATGCTCCTCCCCAAAAATGTGAGACTGTAGGTCTGTAAAGTAACTGAAAATGTTAGTAATTTGGAAGAGAAATTCTTAAACATTAAAGAAAAAATTAGCATAGAAACTGAAACATTTAAAAAGAACCAAAAAAGGTTTAATAAAATGGATATTGTATCAGAACGCATAATCAAGGACAAAAGCATGCAGAAGAATAAATTTTAGGAATGAAGGACAAGGTTGATAATTTATAGTATGAAAACTGCTCATAGTTTAGGAGTGTTCACAAGGTGTGGGAAAGCTTTGTTCTGAGGGAATACCCCAGAAAGGGCCAGTATGTAAGCTGCATATCTAGAGGAGGTCTAAGACTGTGAAGATGGCTGGCAGTGAGGGTATTAGACTTCCCAACTTTTGGGGTTTTTTTATTATGAATAAAGTCATATTTTTAATCCAGGTATACCCTTATTCAAGCTCCCTTCCCAACTTTTAACCACCTTGTATGTACAACTTCTTGTTGGAAGCCAATTATATTACAATCCGTGATGTTAATATGTTTTTAAATGAAGTTTTGAATATTTTGATAAGAGTTTCTATGTCTGTTTTGATCAGAGAAATTGATCTACTCTTTCCTTCTTTGGTTGTTTTTGGGGGTACAGGAAGCCTTGAACTGTGCTGATGTATTGTATATTTAATAAAATCACCCTGGAATATCAGAGAACAGAATCAGCCACAGTCAAGCCATGAAAGTTAGAGAATGGTGATCACTCCTTTAATCCCATCACTCTGGAAACAGACCTTTCTGTGCTTCTGTCAAGTTCAAGGCCTACCAGTCAAACAGTAGTATCTCACACCTTTAATCCTGGGTTTAGGATTATGAACCCTGAAGTAAAACAACTGGGCAGGAAGATATTTAAGAGAGGAAGAGGCAGACATTCAGGCATTCTGTACAAGCAACTAGACAGGCAGAGGACTCTTGAAGATAGCATTTACTCTGTTTGGTCTGATAAGTTGGCTGGGTGAGAATTAATTGTGCTCTGTTTCTTCTCTCTGATATTACAGCTTTTCTGTAATATCTGGCTTTGGGATTTAATGATATACTAATGAGAATTCATGTAGTACTAAGAGAATGTTCAGTGTGAAAAAAGTCCTAAATGAATATGTATTATTGACAGCTCATCCTATTCTCCAGATGCATGGGAAGTGAAATCGCCTTCCTGGGTGAGGCTCAGAGAGTTCTTAAAACCTTCATCCCCTCCATGTGGGGGGTTGACATGTTGATAGTATATGTAATAACTAGCAAATTTAGCTTCATCTTCATGGATTACTGCAATCTGATACTTCTAACCCCTTCTTTTTTGTTGCATATAATAAACATGTTCTGATTCTATGTTGCTGTTTAGTAGATGGCATCCATCAGAATATGAATACTAATCTAATTCTGACATTTCTGTATGGTTGTCTCTCATTTCTTCACTGTCTATTATTCCTTTGTTCTTTTGTTATACCAGTCAGGTTTCCAGAACCAAACTGAGAAGGTCATTGTGGTGGTGGTGGTCTTTGTCTGGTTTCGGTATCATATAATACTGGCTTCATAAATAAAATTATACTGTGTGTTTGAAGACTTTATGATGTGTTTCAATACTTAAGGACACCTATGATTCTGTAGTTCATTTTGTTCTCTTGCTTTACTTCATCTCTTCTTAACAATGTTTCCATTGGAAAAACAAATGACAATTGTTTGTTACTTATAAGCATCTTTTCAAGAATATGTGAAGACTACAAAATTTTTCTTCATTCTTGCTTAGACATTTGATGATGTTATTCCCTTTTATTACCTTAGTTGTGTTTGGTGTACGGAAGTTTTCATAACATCCTTGGGCTTATGGTTTTTACAAAATCATGAAGCATATAAAGTAATTACAAGTGAATTTAAAGGACCTATTTTATTCACTCAGTGTTATGAATCATCCCTTATTTGAATACATGAGTTCCTTTGGCAGCCCAATGATGCTTTGTAAAGATTTTAAATCATATCCTCATTTTGGCTATTTTTAGGAATAATTAAATCAAAGTTCAGTAATATTTATTCTATTTTATCTAATGTGCCATGAATTATAACTACTTAGTTCTTATCACAGCCAATCTACAATTTATACCATGGTTTCAAAATTGTATTTGTATCTCCTACATTTCTTATGATTTTTAAAATTGCATGCCACACACTCTGTAACTTCCAAATATTCTTAACAGCTAATTTATAAAGTCTTTGACATTACTGGTCTAGGTTTTATTACATAACTTTTATTTATGTAATAATAAATAAAAGAATTTTGAATTATTTTCCTGCTTTTTTCATTTTTGACAGAACTTAATATAATGCTACATAGTAATATTTTTCTGTATATGGTATTTTATATTTTTATAAACATAGAACTTTGTTCTTTAATGATGGTAAATTGACAGGGAAAGCCACCATCTTAAATTTCCTGCTTTTTAATGTCAATTTGGATTCACAAGATTTGTTGTTGAACATTTTATTTTTCTTTTCTAGTAAGACAATCTAGGTATTTAAAATAATACTACAAGAGTTATCAGCTTTTCCATTCAGGATGTTAGGCAATGTCCATGGTTGTGAACTTTGTGAGATGAACACTCTTAAGTGTGATCTACCTATAGGATTCTTTTGATAATACAGTATACATGTCTGAGTTTTCATTGGGAATAATAATTTCATCATTGCCTAAAGCTTTCTACTTAAAACATACTGTTTTATTTTCATTTATTAGTCTGTAGTTGTTTAATCTAAAATAAGGGAAACATTGACTCTTATTCCAAATTGATCAGGTATAGTTATCAATCATTCAATCCTATTTATATTATGTTACATTTTTGGTTGTGTTTTTTTACTTGATACTTCTTTAAGTTTTTTAGTCTTCTAGTATTCTCATTTATTCCTTTTTAAATCTATTTTTTATCACAATATTCTAAAACTTCATGTTAATAATGTCAGGGTTCAGCCACTCTGGAATGCACTATGGTGGTTTCTCAGAAACCTGGGAATCAATCTCCCCAAGGGCCCTACAATACTACTACTGGACATATACCCTAAAGATGCACATTTGCATTCTGAAAGCATTAGCTCAACTATGTTCATAGCAGCACTATTTGTAATAGCAAGAACCTGAAAAAAACCTAGACGCCTCTCAACTGAAGAATGAATTAACAAACTGGGGTACATCTACAAAATGGAGAACTATTCAGCAGTTAAAAAAAATGATATCCTAAAATTTGCAGGCAAATGGATGGATTTTGAGAATATTCTCCTGAGCGAGGTATCACAAACTCAGAAAGATAAGCAGGGGATGTACTCACACATTAGTGGACTTTAAATAAAATGAAAAGCACACCCAAGCTGCAAACCACAACCACAGAACAGCTTGGGATTTGAAGCACCTTGGACTGGCAACTTGGAGCCCATTCCCTCCAGAGGAACACCTGACCCAGTCTTGATATTAGGACTAGGAAATCTGAATTTACTTGTAGTGGATGCTGAACTAAGACACCTTGGCATATTGGAACCTCCTGCCCCTGCTGGGGAGGAGATAAGGAGATGGGGAGAAGAAAGAGTGACTGGGAGGGGTAGGAAGGGGAAGGAAGTTTGCACAATGGAATACATGGATAAAAATGAGACTTTGTTCAAAAATAAATAAAAATTAAAAATAGAACTGAACTGGTATTATTTTGGGTCACTGCTAAAAGTATCTAGTGTATTTGTTGTTGTTTTTGTTTGCTAACCAGAGTTCCTCTTCTAAAAAAGAAGTTGAATTCCTTTTCCTCACATCAACCAGGTAATGTTCATAACTCTGCACAGCCTTTCATCTGTTTCTAGCAATACATACTCTGAAGAGAAAGTTCCATCAAATGCCAACTTGTGATCCAGGATAAAGGTTTTCTGCTACTGTAACTTTAAGATGACTTCAAATAACTCTTTTCTGTCAAGATTTCTAGTTGTTCTTAGTTTGAGGGTTGATCAGAAGCCAACTAGTCCACCATTACTCTAAGGAAAAGTTTCAAATGACTATTTTTAAACAAGAAACATATAATATACCTTCTTGGTTAATACATACCTGTCACCAATGAGTTAAAATATGTAAGCACTCATGAAAAATTGAAGACTATGGATGCACTGAAACATTTATTGTTAACCACCATTTGCATTAAATATTTTAAACTTATAAAGGAAACTTTACAGTTTCATAAAATCTTTTTTTATTCTCAACAGGGAGATAGAAATAAGAAAGCCAGAATTTTAAACATTTGAAATTTTGAGTTATTGAGTTATTTAACAGTTTTCCTGAATTCTCAGTTATAAATAAAAGTCTGAATGGAAATATTTGAACTAAAACAAAGGGCTAAAGAAGTTAAAACAGCTTTATCTAATTAAATAAAATGTTACTCAATTGAAAAGTCATTTATGAAATATGTACTTTTGAAAGCTATTCAAATATGCCATGATTAATGGGCTATAAATTAACTTTTATCCCCTAGTAATATTTATTAATTTTGTGATAGATTAAACAATTCTACCTATATATTACAAGAATATATTTTATTTTCATTACTGAAAAGTTCAATTACATTAGTGAAGTTCTAGTGTAACTTTTTTATGCTGTCGGAGTTTGAAAGAACACATATTTAGAATGGTTTCACTTGTGATGGAAAGAAAAATATGTCACTTCTCAGTGACTTGTCAGTAACATCTTACTTCTATGTTATCTTGCGTGTACCTTTTGCTTAAATAACACATTAGGCAGTTTTCATTAGAAAAAAAAACCTCAAATAATTATATTCCATTTCATTTACTCAGTCATTTAACTGACACATTCATGAGTAAATAGATCAAGACAAGTCATTATTAGTTGGAATGACAAAATTTTAAATTATTGTACATATGATGTCCACTGTTGCAATAATGACTTAAACAATGTGCGAGTAACACCTATTGTTGGGTTGGATTTAAGACCCTCTCCACAAAATGAAACCCATGTCTGGAACCACTGTTTGATGGATTGGCTAGAGAAGCCATAAGCATTATGGGGGAACCTACTACTATATTTTGTAAAATGAACATAGAATATTAAACTAACCATTAATACCTTTTTTGTATACTTATAGATTAATGCATGGGTATCCTCAACACTTAGCAAAAGACCTTCTATATTCAGTAGATGTTAATTGACTCAGACATACACCAATGACCAGAACAGAAAATAATAGATTGGAATGTTCAGCTTTAAGTAGAACAGATATAATGTACCTTCCTCCCTGAGTTCAGAAATCTTTGAGGAATAGAAAGCAGAATAGATTATAAGAGTCAGTGATAGTAAACAAATAGAGATAAACAATGGCCTCTCTAGACAAGACAATGATAGGTAAGAAGTTACTTTAGAGCTGGGAAAAGTGGCAAATGCCTTTGAAATTCTAAAGATTACTATCCTTGATGTATTCTACCCTATAACAAATACTATTGTTGACAATAAATAATAAAAAAAGATCAATTATCCAGATTGCGCTCAGTAATTAATCACTTTCCACCTGTTAAATAACAAATTTACTTCATGATTTGTATAACAAATAGCCGTATTTTGCATTTATCTGGAAATACAAATAATAAAATTATAAATCACTCATCAATAATTATAACATAGATAAAAATCTAAGTAATAGCACTACTTACTACCATTTAGTATAAGATCTCATCATCAACTTGATAATTCATTACCTAATACTTTTTAAAAGAAAATTTACCCCAAATCACCATCTTTGTAAGAACCCTGGTTTATTCATTTTCTCTCAATTTGTATTTACAGGCGCTGCCCAAAACAAGTTGCCTGTATCTTTTTATTATGTGGCACACATTCATTTCAGAAAACTTATTTGTATGTATTTATTGAATAAATCTATCTGCCTTTCCTGATTAAATTTTCTAATCAAATTGCTTAGTTGGAAGTGTAATTAACTTCATGGACAACATTCTCACTTCATTTGTTATGGATGCCAGACCAAATACTCATAATAATATTAGTGGGTTTTTATGTGTAAAATCTAAGAAACTGAGTGCAATAATAAATCCTCCAATATGCGACTCTGTCATCTACTACTACAGAGTTGAGAAGTAGTTTTTTCTTGGATGAAAATTGACAATTACTTTTTTTCTTGATGAATGTCAACTTCAGGTATAACTTTTGAAAAACTC
The DNA here is from genome assembly GCA_004025045.1 of Sigmodon hispidus. Lineage (NCBI taxonomy): Eukaryota > Metazoa > Chordata > Mammalia > Rodentia > Cricetidae > Sigmodon > Sigmodon hispidus. Next base: position 126,489 of record PVIH01003805.1, read on the forward strand.
AGAGATGCTCATATGCTAAAAATATTTTCTACATGGAAAATATAAATATTTGCATTAATAGAAATTATACATCTTGCTGTTAAGTAACTTTTGCATTCAATTCTTTTTCTTAAGAAGAAAAGAAAAGACAAGTTTTTGAAAGCAAGATTGGTCTTGTTGGGGAGTTGGCAAGCAGAAAGCAGAAGAGTTGCTCACAGGCTTTTTTACTACAAGACTTTTATCTAACAAAAAGAAAAGAAGAGAAAAAAAAGGAAAAGAAAAGGGAGAAAGTGAATATGGTATCGGTCCTAACATGAATCAAGCATTTATTGACTTTCTCCTCCCTGCTATGTCTTCACCATGGACAAATGCCTTATCCCATTAAGTAACTTGGCTATATAACCTGGACACTCTCCAAAGCCTCAATGTTTCAAGATGAAAACTAAATAAATACTGGAGCCAAGATGGTACACATCTTATCTTCTGAGAGCTAACTCTGAGTTACCATATGTGGTGGCTGTTTATGGTTAGCATGGTCAGGATCATTATCGGGAACACTGAGTCGCAATACTAATCTTAGTGTCAGGAATTCCGTTTTACAGCAAGTCTTCTGCAGTTAGGTTTTGGCAAAACTTCAAAGATAACCTTCAAAGTCAGAATGCCTAAAACTGTGCAAGATTATTTAGATTTTATTAAATGGTATGATTTAGCAGATTTTAGGGCCTCTTCAAGCTTTGTAAGCAATCATAGGAAAAAAATGTAATCTATGAAACTATGTTTCAGTAACACAATATTAGACTTATTTAAATGTTTTTGTCAAACTGAATTTCAAACACATTCAGATTTCTCTAGGGTAGAAAACACAAGATATTTATGTTTACTGTATTCATTGCTTCTCATGTTGAAATAAATGTATAGAGTTCGAGCCTGAAATTATCTATTACATTTGAAATTTTCTTAAAAATATTTTTTGTGTGTGAATCTGTATGAACATATGCTATACATGTACAGGTTCTCATGGAGGCCAGAATTGGAAAAAGAATCCCCCAGAGCTGTGAGCTGCCACATTGGGTGTGGTAAAACAGCTTGAGTCCCGAAGAAAAAGAGTAAGTACTCTGAGCTTCTGAACTACCAGTGCAGCCACAAAGCATCCAGCTGTTGTTGTTATTATATCACAATATAAATGTTGGCTGCTTTCTTTTAACAAGTATCTGTAGTAATAGTTAAAAATTACTATTCAAGTAATATTTAGCATTAAAAATTACTAGTCAAGATGGAGACTAAAGTTTGTTAGTGAATAAACATAGGCATATAACTAACATATATGATTCCTAAAGGTAACATTTATAGAACATTTAAAATTTAAAACATAAATACACATTCTCAAACTCATTTATATTCAGCATTTAGCTTCCTACATTAGTAGAAAACAAAGTCTTACTTACTTATTTTATTATTTTAATAATATTTAATAATTTTAACCCATCTCTCATAAACTTCCAAATTTTTATCCACTGCTCTGTTCTATATTCTCCCAACTTTTTATTTGTTTCTTTATGAAGCACATTGAACAGTATTATCTGTACACTACCAAGTATGTCACCATCACACTGTAGTGTGTTAGACTTGCCAGTGACAATGACCTTAAAATAAACTAACTCTCCTCCTGTAAACTATAAATAATGATTATCTTCTCAGGTTTGATGAACATTGTTCCCGTTTCCCCCCATTCATTAAAGTGAGAAATACACATGTGATTAAAAAAAGAATTATTTACTAAAGGAGTCAATTGGGGGGGACTTACTTCTACGGAATGAGACAAACCAAATTGAAGAGGCCTTGAAAAACTGTGGATCTATCAAAATAGAGAGAAGAAGCCCACCTACATGTTTCTCAGGTCTTAAGCTAGTTCAAAGGTCTCATGTTCCCCAGATATTATGTTAACCAAAAGGCCATGCCCTAGGAACTTTTACCCAAATGTCATAGGTAGAAGAATACATGTTCGCCAATACATCTTCCTTTTTGGCTAAATAAGAAAGTTCTAAAACTAATAAAAACTATATATAGTAAGAAGGATTATCAAGTATTATCTAGGATAAATAAATGGTAATAACGTGAACAAAATGGAACTACACCCAACAAGGTCAACATCAAGCAAGAAATATACAGGTAAATAGCCAAATACAGAGGTTACTTTAAAAGTAGTCTGTAGTGGAAAGCAGGCATTGTCACCTTGACCTAGAGATGCAGATTTTGGGCCTGGAGGCTCATGTGTACAGAGAGTGACAGAAGGCTAATTTAAGACCAGGTAAGCTCTCTTCCTATTTATATTTCTTGTGCTCTTTGAGGAAGGACCTAATCTGCTTTATCTATGTGGACCAGCCCAGCTTTCCAGAAACTTCATGTCTGTTTAATATTTGTATCAGTGACTGTTTCCCTATAAATCCCTTAATAAACATTAACCTTTTAAAAATCAATTGTCACTGATTATTAATATCAACTACAGTAGTCTTATCCTGAAGAATCTAAACCTAGTGCATAATATGCTCTTAGTTAAGCTGCAAGAAGATTGTGAATGTAACTATCTAGTTTTCAACCATCAAAGACCTGAGAAGTGAAATAATATTATCTGAGTAAACAGGAAGTGCAAGTAAGCAGCCTCCAAGAAATGCAAAAATAACAGACATCTGGCTGCCTGTACAGTCACTCAAAGTTTCTCTGCAATTCTGGGGCATGCACTTATGGCTAAGTCCTAGAATATCTGACAGACCATTTTAGGATGAAAAAATATTTGAAAGACCTTCTTAACCTGTCTTGGCTAGGTTAAACAGTTGCTTTCCTTTGGGACCTGCTCATTTTATTAGGACAGTGTGCCTTACTGTTAGCAGTATAGACAAGGGCAGTTATTTTGCCCATTGAGGGAAGAAGAAAAAAGAACTCCATATGGAGTTTCTTCCATGCCTGACATCCTCTCCAGAGTAGATCTATGCTGCCAGGAGCCATCTTGCCACACATCAACAGAATTTTAAGTTGTTAAAACACTTAAATGTCATAGTCTTTAGGTCAATAAAGTATTTAAAAATAACCCATCCATCTGACATATGATACTGTATATCTAGAAAATCTAACTAACATGACTATAAATGTGACTATTAATATGACAATCATGGGTATCTATTAACCTGTAATCAACCTGTTTGGAATTTAAAGGCTATGGCTTCACTTATAAATATAAACAATCTATAAACAGATATGCAAAATATCCTAAACAGAGGTAGAACATACATACGGTATGACTGTGGGTTGTATAGGTGAGAGGCTTCCAATGGTCTGGGGGCCAGCCTGACTTCACTTTAATCAAACTATATATAACTGGTGCCGTAAAAGATATGCTCATAGAACTTCCTCATAGCCACGAGGGCCCATTGAGTGGACTCTTTCTCATGGGACCCTGGTGTCTGTTTGGGAGCCTTGCCAAAAAAACTAGAATCCTAATGTGAGACAACCACACTATAACGGCAGAAGCCAGCCAGGCAAAACCCTTCCTTCTGGCTGGGAGGAGAATATAAAAGGCTTATTCCTTTCTCAATAAATTAAACTTGTTTGTTTCAACTAAGAGCCTCAGTCTTTGTCTCCTTGCCTTCTTGCCCTTCCCCTAAAGAACAATCAGCAGGGCCCAAAGTATAGGCAACACCAACATATGATGAACATATTTTCACATTTATGTCAATATACAAAATATTTTAAACAAAAGTAAAACATGTATAATATAACAAGTATAGATTTGAATTTGTATCAATATATAAATTATCTTAAACAAAGATAAAAGTTTACATTTTCAACAATATCCAAGATTACATATCAGTGAAAATTCTATAAGTCTAATAGTATGCTAAAGTAGTTTACAGAAAGATACAATAATCTTCCTTATATCTATCCTTTCTATTCCCCATTTCTTTTTCTAAAAGAGATTCCTGAGCTTAACTTTATTGTTTCACCTCAATCCTAATACAACTATGGACAACCTTTAACAGATAGCAATTAACTATACCCCTGAGAAAACAAAACATGTCAGAGAAAGGGGCATTTTTTCTCTAAAAACTGCTTCCTGTTTTTTAGGGGGTATCAATATCTTCATGGGATCCTGTGAAGGAACTCAAATAATGGTTAGGTCTCAGAAGGCCAGCAGTAATATTTATAGTCAGTCTCAGTGTAATGGGCAAAGCTTATCTAAATTTCTGGCAATGAGTATAAGATGATGAATATCTTGTTTTGCCCACATAAAACTGTTTTGAATATTGCTTAGTCCAAAGTCAATTACTGCATGGTGTTTATCTGCTCAATGACATCATTATGAAACAGGTGAAATCATTATTATTAGGGCCCATCCTTCTTCTGGAGGTTTCAGAGATTACTGTTAGAAAAATGTATTGTTCACTGGGGAAAAAGTTAAATACTTTAAATACCAAAATAGAAGGTTTAAATTTTTAGGAAAACACTTTCAACAAAGAAAGCTTCTCAAGAATGAAGAATAAGTATGAGGAGATAAAAATTTGACAATAGTTCCTAGATTATTGGTTTTCTTCTGTTTTATACCAAGTGGCTCTTCCTATATGAGACAGAAACTCTTAATTTGAGGGGATGGAAACCAAGGATATTTTTATTTCAAAGAAAGGTTTCGAATGCAGACAATTTTTAAAACCAAAATGTATGAATTTTGAATAATGAATGAAAAGGATTCAACTGTAGAGACACTGCTGCTGGCTTCTCATGAGTTCAGATGTCTGAGAGGATAACTCTTATACACTGGAGTGGGAGGTGGAGACTGTTCCACAGAATTTCAGAATTTTTAGCATTGGTTGTGTTTAAATCAATTTGTTCTACTTCTTGTAACCAAGACTACGACAAGGAACAACAAAAATCAAAAGTACTTTATAAAAATAAATCATTATTTTTGCTATTTATCAACAGTATTAGTTCCTTATTTTTATGTGAATAGCTTAATTTTTTTTACAACTTGCTTGGATTTAGAAAAGGAAAGAGCCATATTTCATCTTCAAAGCCAGCTTGTTTTATAATTAAGTCCAGATCACAACTTTTCTTAGAGGCAATGAGATATCAATGTTAGGCAGTGATTTTGGAACAAATAGGCCTGATATTTCTTTGCTTATAATTTTTTTTTCTGGATAGCCTTACTTCCTTCTTTAGATGCCTGGATATTTAAGTCCTTGTCCTTGACTAGGGTTTGGTCCAAGTTTACAAGTTTACATTTTTTATCCCAATAATGGGCACTAATTGACCATGTTTTCTAACAATTTTTATATATCATTAGAAGCCCACAATTTATCTTCTATGAGTTGTACCTTTATGGGTCTAATTTTTTATAGGCCTATCTTCTATCTTATATCTAAATACATAATAGACTCTTCTCTTAGTATTTTTCAGGAGCAATTTGTAATCCATAGCAAGGCAAAACTTCCTTTATTTCTTTGAACATGTTTTCTAAAGTACCTAACTTTGAATCAGCTAATATGATGTTATTTATATAATGGTAATTTATAGATTGTGGAAATTTTACACAATTGTAAACAATGGTTTTTGCATGAAATATTGGCACATAGTGTGGCTATTTAATATTCCATCTAGAAGAACCATTCAATGACAAATTTTAACCTGCTGAAATTATTATAGATAGGTTCTGTGAAGACAAAATTTTTCTTATTCTTTTCTTGTAAAGGTATAGTGAAGAAGTAGTCTTTTAAGTCAGTAACTATGATAGGTCATTCTTTATGTAACAGAAAATGCAGAGACATTTCAGTCTATATAAAACCTATTGACTGAATTACTTTATTTGTAGCTCTCATATCTGGCAGCATTCTCCATTTTCTAGTCCTTATTTTAATAATAAGTACAAGGAAATTCTAAGGATTGGTTGATTCCTCAATATGTTGAGTATTTACCTGCTACTGAACCACCTGTTCTAAGACCCCTTGTTTCTCTTTTGTCATAGGTCACTGCCCACCTAGACAGGATTGTCAGTTAGCTATTTTAAGGGTAGGGTCATTGGTTCCTCTGAGAATTCAACAGCTGTTATTCCCTATATTCACAGACTGAATAGTTAGTGATTGTTTTATATAGTGTCTAACAATGTTATTCACAGAAACTTAAATTGGTTTACAATCTAAGTCTGAATTTGGAGAAGAAATATTAATCTGGGTATTCCATTGCTATTACAGATTACATACACCCTTATAGATTCACTGTTACACTGACCACATATAGCTTTGGCCTATTTTTCTGTCCTTCTAAACTTATGCATTTAAGCCATCTTGTACTCTGTTTTACTTGAGATAAAACTCCAATCTTGAGGAACTTTGAACAACTATCTCCTGAAGAGGCAAATTTGAATGCTATGATTCAGGTGTAATTAAAGGCCCATCCACATTGTGTCTAATAAGTCTTAAATTATGTTATTTACTTAGCTTTGGTTTTTGTTTATTTATGGATGTCTGCCAGAATAATTATTGTATGTGTTTTCTTGAAACTTTGGATTCATCTTTCAATTCTATTCTGTCATCCAGTGTAGTATAATTTTTACTGCTAATCCCTGGGCCTTCAAATTGTTCTGGGTAGAATTTTCCTCCAAAGTGACTAGAACAACAGGACCACATTGCAGCAGGGGGCCCATGAGGCACCCTCTAAGACATTTCCATGTGATAAAGAGTTGCCTTGTTTGTCTCTTATTGTTATCTACATTCATTGGTCCACTGTTGTTTGTTGCCAAATCTTTTGCATATTTTGTAAGGTTAGATCCTTCTGTGTTGGTCATACATGGAGAAAACATTGGTTCTAGGGATGCTCTATGTATAATTTCTTCTTATATGGCCTGTTTTACCATAATTAAAATATTTCACACCTTGATTTCTCTTTGTGACTTTGAAATAGTCTTCTGCCCAAACATCATCACTATAGTTAAGAGATTCAACATTTATTATAAGGGTTTATAGAGTTTTTAAAATCTATTGTTCCAGGGGTGCTGATCTGAACTTTAAAGGCACAATCTTAAATTAGCATTATTAAAAGCCAAAGATTTAATTAATACTGGTCTATGATCTGGATCTGATTTTGCTCTGTTTACTGCTTTAGTCAATCTTTATAAAAAGTCATGAAAAAGATTCTTTTGAGTCTTGCATGACAATGCCCCACATTGGGCACCAGATAACCAAGAAATCAACAAGTGATTGAGAAAAAAATATTTATTAAAGGATTCTATTTGAGGAAGGGGAGGGGAAATTCACTTATAAAGAATAAGACAAACTCAATCCCAGAGGCTTTGGAAGGCTATGAACATATCTGCTAAAGCTCATGTAAAGCAGGCAGCACTAATTAAACTTCTTATATAATTAAAATATAGAAGATAGAGGAAGAAAAGGGAAGAGATGTAGAATAATTTTTGTACTTTGTGAATATGTGCCACTGTGATTGGTTTAATAAATAAACTGACTGGCCAATAGCTGGATAGGTAGAGTTTAGTTAAGAAACACAAACAGAGAACTCTGAAAAGAATCAGGAGATAGAAGAGGATGCAGAAATAATCCACATGGTCATGTTGTGTTGAGAAAATGTAACAAACCTTGTGGCAAAGCATAAATAAGAAATATGGGTTAATCTAAAATGTAAGTTAGCTAGTTACAAGACAGAGCTATTAGCTGAGCATCTGTAATTAATATTAATTCTTTGTGCCAGTTATTTGGGAACTGGAAACTGAGAAAGTAAGTCCATTTACACACACACACACACACACACACACACAGAGAGAGAGAGAGAGAGAGAGAGACAGAGAGAGACAGAGAGAGACAGAGAGAGAGACAGAGAGAGAGACAGAGAGAAAGAGAGGCAGATGGGAGGTAGATGTATTGAAGGATCCAGGAGAAATGAGGGAGGAGAGAGAAGAGAGGAGAATACACACAAACACACACACACAGACACATGAAACATTTTCAAAGGACAAAATACCTTTCAAATACTACATTATCTAAAAAAGAATACAAATATCTGATGATAAATATATTTTGGTTAAAATCTAATATGATATAGTCAGATACCTAAAAATATTTCCAAAACAACCTTTTTTTACAGAATCATATTAAATCATGTTGAAACTATTGTATTTTTATATATGATTAATTTATATATCTATATATTATATACATATGTGCATATGTGTGGATTGAAATATTCATGCATACATTTGACCAATTGTAATGAAAGCTGATGTTTTTATTTAATACAATCATTTTTCCACTTGCCTTATTTCATACTTATTTTACAGATTCATTTGAGAGATTTTGTAAAATGCTGTGTAGCCTAATAGCAGAAAGGAATAAATGCTTCTCAAGCAATGAACCAAAGAAGTGCCTATTGTCTACATCTTCTTGAAAAAGGCATAAGGGGTATTATGGGTGAGCCAATGTTAGATAATATAGAAAATTATGCAGAAATGAAAAGCTCTTTGTTGTGGTCTGACAGACTTGACATTTAGTAAGAAGAAATTTAAGTATCAAAAGTTTGTGTAGGTGTTTACTTAATGCAGCATTAGTGCTTTTAATGCAAGAAGCACAGTTTCAAGACTTGTTGATTCTTAGATAGGATAAAGACTCTTAGTGGAACCAGGAAGTGGATCAATTGTTCAAACACTGTAACTGAATTTACATCGCTGCTTTAACCCTGCTCCCCCCTCCAACCCGTATCTGGAATTCATGTTTGAAATACTTTCAGATTTTCTTATGAATGCTGACAAAATCTAAAGCAAAACTTAAAACTTTTCTCTATGATTTAAGCATAGTGCACTCAGAAAAATAAGTTGTATATAGGTGCAGGTGAATATCATGGCAAAATGAAGATTTAAAAAAAAAAATCACCCAAAGTTTTCATCTTTTAACCATCTTTGCTCTAATGCACTAGCAATATATTTAAAATGAAAACAAACATAAGACTCAGGTAAGATATTGATAACATATTTAAGAAAGCTATTGCTTTGGTATTAATTAGCTGGTAAGTAGATATATGTGTTGCTGTATTAGAACCACCAACTGTGCTCCAGGTTAGTGCAGAGACTGTGGAGGAATCCCCATCTTGAATTTACCCCATATCAATGAATTCAGAAGTATAGGCACATTCAAATGAATACTTTTCCTATTAAGTTAATACCACTAGTGATAAATCATTTTATTTCATTTAATATATGTCCTGCTTATACAACAGGACATGCAAACACTTTACATAGGTTACAAACTCAAAATATCTATTCAGATAGCAAGGGCAGTATCTCTGGGTTTCAACTGTTTGACACAATGATGGATTATTTATTTACTGAACAGCACTGGTGGCCTGAAAATCTGATTTTCATGCATGAAATCCATGAAACCCCAGTCAGTGAACAGTTTCTTTTACACATGGTAAAGGTCATTCATCAGGGGATTTTCTCACGTTTTGTGTGATTGGTCATGCCTCATTTCCTTCAAGAAAATATGATTTCCCTAAAGTCTGTACATTTTAAAAGACTCACGAAGGTCTAGAAAGTTATTTCCTTTCTGTTTCTGATAAGGACAGAATACAGAGGTCAACCTAACCAAAAAAAAAAAAAAAAAAAAAAACTCCAAGTAACTGCTATTATCTAGGATCTAGGATCTATTATTATTAGGTAAGCCTTAGCACATGCCAGGGACAAAATAACTGCAGAATAATTAGACACTTAACCCTGTTCTTTAACATTTTGGTATGTAATCTGTATTCAGACATTAATAACTTTATCTCAAGACACATTTTACATATTTGAAGAATTTTTTATAATGTATTTCAAAATTATAATTATTGGGTGAATAATCATCATTTTGAGTTTTCATTTGGAAAATGAATGAAGAAAACTAAGGCATTAATACTCAGGATAATTTAAAAGAATGCTATAATGCAGACATGATATATCAGGAGCAATTTAAAGAATATTATTTGATGGGAATAAAACTAATAATAAATAGTTGTTAGAAATTTAAACCAGCTGAATATAATCTTATTATTTGAATTTAATTATAATTATGAAGTATTCATTGGGTTGCAGTATACCAGTATCTTTGAGAGGCAAAAATTTGTAGGTTTCTCAAAGACAACAGTTTACTACTTTTCTATCTGAGAAATAACAGCAACATAATACCCAACACTTGTAGCATTGCTATGTAAATGATGGAAGGCCAAAGATCACTAGTGCAGTTGACAATGCTTCTAAAGACAATGGTTGCACCCAGGGGGGAGAATCATACCAAGGATGAGAAGAATGAAGGAGGACATCAGAAGATCTCAGGGAGTCCTGCTGTAAGCTCACTGAACACAGCATCTAGGACCATAGCCAGTCCTCAAATGGCCTCTTTTAGGTCCCAAATAGTTTGAATTACTAGTTAGTCATAATTGTTTTTAAAAAGATGGTCTTTGTTTATAAAAATGATGCTTTCAAAACCTGTCTCCTTCAATTATCACTAATATAATTTATTTTCTAGCTTTGGTTTCTTAGTATCAAAACATTTATTTTTATAGCTAATAATCCTTGCATATTTATTGTACAGTTTTCTTCTTACATTTTTACTCAATTACAATGATCATTTCTATGTATTTGAACTGTATAGTTTTATTTTTTTTATTTTGGTCAGGTACATTACTTTCAAAGAGAATGTTGGAAAATTTCCCACTGGTAATTTAAAATTATCAATTTAAATTTATAATTAATCATTGCCAGTATGAAAGTAAAAGTTATTTCTAAAATTATGGATTTTTGTGTTAAAAAGGCCTCAAAAACCACCTGACAGGACAAGAACCTAAGTTTGAGAATCTTTGTTAAGCCAGTTGACAATTGCTGGAGAGGAACAGTTTTCACTGAGAAACCCTGACTTTTGTCCATTTTAGGGGAAAGTAGAGCAAGCAAGCAGTGTAACAGAAGCAAACATCTGCAGTTAGCTGGGGCAACTTGATCTCAAGCCCCTGGGGCAGGATGGATAATTTTCTGAAGGACTTAACATGGTGGCAAGCAGTGTGGGAGTGGGCCATCTGTAAGTCACACGTTAAATAGGTGCAGCTGTTGTAAGTTGGAGGAAGGTTGGCCCCATATTCTTTAGCTGTAAAAATTTATTTTTCTCTTGAAATGTGAGTGTTGGTACTGGTATTTGAGGGACAGAAACAGGAAGCACAGTTTTCTCCAATGAAGAAGTTTTCAGAGATATATTAATCTCAGTGCTGTCCACACAGAGTAAATGGCTTCGATATAGAAAAGAATTTAAGGACTATCTAGTTGTGGTAGTTTTTTCAACTTGACACGAACTGGAGCTTCCTAAAAGGGAGAAATTACAGTTGAGGAATTGCCCTTATCATATAGCCTATAGCCATATAGGTGAGGCATTTCCTTTACTAATGATTGATGGAGAAGTTCCAGCCCACTGTGGGTCCTGGAACCCATGTGCAGGTGGTCCTGGGTTGTGCAAACCATAGGATGAAAGCCAGTAAGAACTGTTCTTCACGTTTCCTCCAGTTTCTGACTCCGGGATTCTGCTTTGAATTTGTTTTGGTTACCCTCAGCATGGACTCTAAAGAACTACATGAATTAAACCATTTTCTCTACAAGTTGAGTTTGGCCAGTGTTTTATCCCAGCATTATAGCGCAATCTCGGAGGTCAGTATAAAGCTTAAATGGGGCTTAATAAAAATATTTTAAAATACACTTGGGACAGGAGGATTAACACCTCAGAAGAAAACTATGACCCATCAAGAACAAAGGAATGACTTCTCTCAGAAACAATCTTATTATCTTTACAGCACTCGTACAAGATTTAGGTGTGCATGTAGGAGGGTTTGTGAGGATTCCTGGAAGAGATAGCAAGCTGGTTCCTGAAGATCACCTGACAGAGTTGCAGTTAGTAAAAGTGTTAACTATGGGGATGCAGGAAGATGGAATGTCTTTACTGTTAGCAAAGTTAAATTTGTGTTTTGTTTTGTTTTAAGACAGGGTTTCTTTGTGTTAGCCCTAACTATCCTGGAACTCTCTTTGTGGACCAGACTGGACCCTGCCTCTTCCTCCCAAGTGCTGGGATTAAAGGCATGTGCCCGCTCCTTGCAAAGGAATACATTTCTTTAAGATTCTCAGGAAAGAAATGTAACACTATACAGTGCCATATAGAATAAGCTCTAAGGCCTATATGTAAAGAAATATTCTCTTATGTCAGAATCTTGCAGCCAATATTTTAATTTCAGAGATTTTTACTTCCTATCAAGTGAGGGACTTTGAACAGACTCCAGGCTAAGGGTCTCCTTTACCTACCATTTTTCCCATAATGCTTTTCTATCTAAGTTCAGCACAGCAATTCGTGGATTTGTGAATTTGTCATTTGTGGTATGATTACAACACATTATCTTTGGAAAAATAAACCATGATTATATTTAACACAAAATTCGGACAATTTATAACAGTTTAGTGATATAAAATTTTAGGTGTGCTTGCTAAATGTTAATAGTGGGATGTCCCTATTAATTACAATCATTTCTCAGCTCTTGTTGAGATTTAGGCTGAAAACCTAGGTTCCAAATATTCAACAGCCTTAAAGCTATCAAAATTAGCTTTTTTTTTTCATAATAGAATAATAAAATTCATGACCATAGAGAAGTCACTTTAAAAGGACGTATTTTATTATAGAGACTTTAAAAATGACCAAGAAGACAGGGATTTTGTGTAGTAGTAGATGTCACTGGGAGAGGAATATCACTCTGGTTTCTTGTGGTTAATAGTTTTTGCTGAATGTAGAAATGGGGTGGGATGATCTATTCAGTCCAGTGTCTAGTCCAAGTGTTCAAGTGTGGGGCAGTTTCAGTCATCCTAGGGACTTTTCTGTAAATCTATTTTCTTTAGGAAAAAGAGATTGGAACAAACCAGCCTGCTCCCTGGCATCTATTTCCTCTGTCCAAGGACCTCACTGCTTAACCTATTCTGAAGTCTCTGAGCAAGTACAAAGCCTGCAATTAGCCAAGGATGTTTCTGGCATTTAGTTCATAAAGAAGCTAGGCATTACTTGGAAACTTACCCTAAAACTATCTGTGCAGCCCCTGTAACCTGTTCCTATTACTTTAATAACTTTCGTACCTAGCCATTGAGAGAACGGGCTGCTGTTTATATGACTAAGAGTAAACCGAGAATATGTTTATTTTTGTGTGGTCAGTTACACTGAGAAGGTAGTGTTTCCAATAAAATGATGCCATTTTATGAGTTTTAGAAACAAATAGTTGTAATAAAAATTTAAAAGATGCTTTATAAAGTCTCTTGTGAAAATTTTTATATTTGAAAATAAACGTGTTTATTATTTAGTGTTAAATTCTTTCAACTTAATCATATTTTAACCATTTTACCTGATGGGCTATTTTTATCTAATCAATATTGTCAAAACATATGGAAGGCAATGCATTTTCCTTTAGACTTGACAATATGTGAATTTTTAGTAACATGCTGACTTTGAGACTGTCACAGTAATTTTTTTCATTAAAACTTATAAATAATAAGAAAGTCAGAGTTGGGGCTGCTGGCACACACAATCCTAAAGATTTATTTAAAAGGCACCTATAGCTCCTAGTGTTTTATGATTCATTCACATTTTCAGAAAGTCCAAGGAGTTGGCAAATCACTAGATAACCGAGAAACTGAGAAACTGAACTCCTAAGAAGACAGTGGTTGTTTTGATGTTACAAACTTTAGATGAGAATTCAATAAAACTCTGCATTCATACACATCCTAGGACAAAATGAAGACATGAAAATAGGTGAATTCTGATAGTCTCTGGTACTCAAGAATTTCCCTTGGATACAAATAAAAAGTTCAACTTACAAGAAAGGAATAGAATTCAATTTTCATAATAATTTCTGCCTTATTGAGAAACATGTAAAGGCCCTTTGAAGGAAGAAATGCAGAGGTATCTTTAAAGTAAATGCAAAATATGCTAATTGGGTGGGTTGAAAAGTCAAGTGCTGGTGAGGGCTGACATGATTGCTTAGCTCTCTGATGTGACAGGAGAGGACAAGAATCAGAAAGTGTCCACAGAGTAAACAGCAAAAACTTAGAAGTGCAATGACAATCTGTACTAGTGGTCATTGCAATGCTCATGCTGACACTTTTTTTCTTTTCTTAGTCTTTTTATTTTTGAGAATAGGTTTTTTTTGTCTATATTCATTACTATAGAGACATACCTTTTAATTAATCTATGTGTTTTCATTTCTGGGTTTATTTAATCTGTTCTGCATTTTTCAAGTTATTCATGTGTTCCTTTGTTTGGTACAAATAGATTATATTAACATTGTGGGTTAAGTTTAGCTAATAAATACATCAACATTCAAAATCACAGTCTTCTGTAGAAGGTTTCTGATATATTATACTTCATTCTGTTAAATAAATCTAAAATAATGTGTATATTTGAGTACAATGCTGTATACAGAGTCTCATGATTGTTAGGTTAGAAAGCTGGGATGGTAGCATTCTATAGTTAATCAAACCCAGCATTAAATACTAGAAACATTTAAAATGTTCCATAAATAGATGAAAAAAGACATTACCTTTTGCAAGAAAATTGGGATAATAGTTTTAAAAAATAAAGGACACAGAGTTATATGGGTGGTAAAATTTCAACTACTCTTTCTATCCTCCGAGCCTCTGCAGTTGATGTTGATAAATTTTTTCTACTCCAACCAGGTTGCTTCTCTCATAAGATATGCATATTACTCTTCTTTAAAGATATATTCCGGCAAAGGGAGTTTACATCAGTGGCAGAGCACTTGTCTAGTATGTATGAAGCCACAGGTTCATTTCTTAGTACAATAAATAACAGATGGATTACATATACTTATGTTCATATTATGTATATATTCATATTCAATATATATATATGCACATATTTTTCAGCATTTCAAACTTTCTCTAGGCACAGTGAAAAAAAGGCTTAATGCTGGGGCAAATGAAGAACAAAGCCCTTCAGAGTCTTTCCAATGCTTTATCCCAGGAATAAATGAGCTCTTGGAACTACTTTACTGATAAATGTTACTTCAGTAGTAATTAGAAATGAGAGGTTACTAACTTTAAGGACACCTAAAGACTACTGAGTAACCATGTAGTGTTCTGATATTCTTTTTCTTTAATTCTCAGAACAACTTTCTAATGTTGAATTATCCCATTTAACATGTGAAATTAAACTTTGATGCTTTATTTTACAGACATATTCAATGGTCACTTAGAGCATTGATTTTTTTCAATATTTTAATAGAAGTAACCAATGTTGGTATTAGACATGCATTTACTGCAGCTTATTGTAATTGATTACAGAATTTTTTTATTCCCAGAAATAAAAAAAAGCTAATTAGAATAGAGTGGTTATATTTTACCATCTAAGGTTGTGGATTCATTCAACATTTCTTCTGGCAGTATTACCATGATAGACTAAATGGTTTCCTGAGAACATTATTATAAGGAGTATTATAACTATGAATATTAAAATATAATTTTAATTAATGAATATATACAAAAATTGTAATAGGTCAAATTTGACAAATCTGAGGCAATAGACACTTTAAATTTAATAATGTTTCTATTATTAATTTGTGTACAAATTTTATCACTATGTGGCTTGAATCATATCTAGTGGCATTCATGTATGCAAAAATTCTTTATTTTTTATACGTTTGTATACATCGACATCATTGGCATATTCTTCTTTCTATATGTTAGGGATAAAACTGCAGACATTATTTTTATTTTTAATAATTTGTCTTTTTTAAGTACTTTTTATTTTCATTGCGCTTTTTCTATTTCATATCTTGGCATTTTAGACTTCATATAATTCTGACTTAAAAAGTAAGCCCTTTATTTGTTTAATTAAATGACAACAACAATAAAATTAGCAGCAGACTCTGTGCAGGAGCCACAACATGAAAGCATCATGAAAATCACTCAGACTGACATGAAACTAACAGAACCCAAAAAGTGTGTCTTTAGCCTAAACATTATTACATGTTAGAGTCCTTGAGAAGTCTCTCCAAAGGCCACCCAGTCACATATGCAATCAGCAAAAGCATTTATTAAAACTTCCAACATGTATGGATCAGACAAAGCAGCAAACGGCAACATCCCTTTGAGAGAAGTTCACAGGCTACTTTTAAGCAGGGTTAGGAGAATTCCAGGGAAAAGAGCTTACTATGGGAACTGACTGGTAAGTTTAGACAAAATGTTTATACGCTTGGTAGATGCCACGACTTTCCAGCAGCAGGGCAGGGAAACCTATCTCTGGCTAGCAGAATTCTGTGGAGGGTGGGGGTCAATGCTTGCTTGCCCTTGAATTGTGTTTTATCCTATGCCTGCTTGCTCTAACCAGTGCCAGTAAACCAAAACTAAGGCCTGGTCTCTGGGAGGGGCTACTAGAAACCTGTCATGGCTCTGGTCTGGCTCCCTGACTCTCTCAAACATAAATTCCTACACTTTCTGTATCAAACCTCATAAAGACAAAAAAGAAGGAAAGAAAAACATACCTCACATTATTCTTTTAAAAAATAAGACAAAAAACTGTGTGCTCTTGTGGTGGTTTGAATGAAAATGGCGCCATGGGCTTGTATCGTTCAATGCTAGGTTCTCAGTGGAACTATTTGTGAAGGATAAGGAGGTGTTGGCATGTTGAAAAAGACTTGTCATTTGGTTTCAAAAGCCCAGGGCAGGTCTTGTGTCTCTTTGTTCTCTACTTGGGGATTAGCAAGTAGAACACTCAACTATTACTCCAGTGTCTTGCCTTTCTGCTTCCCACAAAGGTGATACTGGATTAATCTCTAATACGATAAGCAAGCACCCAATTAAAAGTTTTCTTGCTAAGAATATCATGGTGTATCTTCACAAAAAGTAGTACAGTTACTATGACAGGTCCTTCAGAGATTTTACTTTCAATCTCGATTTCTGCCAGTTGAATCCCTCAGCAAGCTTGTTCCCTCAATACGTAGACCAGGAGAGTTACTGAATTCTAAGATAATAACTTGGCAATAAATTCATCCCTTTGGGTCAATAAACAGCACAGATTGTTGTTGTTAGTGAAGGTCTTTGCCTACCTCTGTTTCTGGTTAAATTTATCCTGGATTTCAATACTAAGCTATTTTTCCCTTCTGGACGTAAGCATTTTCTCAAATTGAATTTCTTTCAATTTTTTTTTCCTACTTGAGTGAAACTGATATTCTTGAACACCCCTACATGCTATCTTCGGCTTCACAGCACAGTGTCCTCACCAGCCTACATCTGCACCACAGCATCATGCACAAATATGCTGCTCCATCTGTTGCAAGCACCAGGATTACAATGGATTCAGATTTGGACCTTGGTTTCTGATTCCCTGGAGACATTCCACAAGAAAACATATTGGTGAAGCCAACGTTGAAATAGATGCCTACAGCTGCTCCACTCCAAAAGAAAATTTAATAAATATAAGGCAAAGGCCTTTAATTGTGTTGCATTGCAATTTTCTTTTTTATCTCCTTGTTGTGACACCTTCTTGTTGGTACTGGCACCAGACAGCTTGGCTTTGTTTCCAAATTTAAATATTCCCTTTCCTGGCAATGTGATCCCATTGCATCATCTTCATTGCCAGCTATCCTGCCTGTAAAATACAACTGCTTGTATATACTCAACTGCTTAAGAATTAGAGAGTAAATACTTACATAGGAAAAGAAGGAAACTGTTCACTTCTATCAACATAAACTTGAGAGACATTGGAGTGCAGAATGATGATTAAAGGAAGCCTTTGAATCTAGCTGTTTCTTTTTTTCAGTTACTTGAATAAACACTGCTACCAATATGTTGGCAATTACTGAGATGTGGAAGAAGATATGCTTTAAAGGAGATCCAGCATTGCAAAGAAAGATGTCAGAAAGACTTCTAATGTTTCCCAGCATACATAGTGTGGGCTTATGTTTTTAAAAATATTAGAATTATTCTAGATGTAGGAGATTGACATGTAAAGGTTATTTTCTAGTAATGAAAATGTAACTCAACTTGTAAATATAAACAACTAAGATGTCAAAATTTTAATTTTTATAAGAATAACTTGATATATTTCTTATATCTTTTATGTTATTGTTTTAAGAATGAAAATAATAACATTTGCATGTTTGTTTCTGAAGAAAACATACATTGTGAAATTAATGTGTATGTGTTCATGTGTGTATTATTGGATCATCCAAGGTCAATTTCTTTGTGTATGAAAAAATTTATCTTGATCTCACTTTCAGTTTCAGAATGAATAAACTGGCTTCATGTTAAAATAATCTTCAAATACTAAAAATTATTTTTATAATTTTCAGGAGCACATCGATCAACATTAAAATACACACTTCCATTTGTCTATAATCATCATTGAGAATATAATCATCTGGCAATTCTTTTTTTAATTATTTAATTACAAACTTTTTTAGTATATTGTTCAGGCTTTTTTATAGCTAGTTCTTACATCTTAATTAACCTATAATTATTAATCTATGTATCAGCATGTGTTTTATAGCTTTACCTGTGTTCCATTACATCTTGCTCTTTTCCTGACAGCTCTTATCATCTGCTCCAATTCTGCCACTTTTCTTCCTGTCTCTCATGAATTTTCTGCCTTGTTGTATCCTGTCTTGCCATAGACCAAAATAGCATTATTATTAACCAGTGGTAGCAACACATCACATACAGAAAGACCATCCCATAGCACTTCCTCTTTTGGGCATAATCAAAAAAAAAAGTTTATTTTAAACATTGTAAAACTACCTATAACAAAACAGTTGTCAAACAACAATTCTACTTATAAAATTTAGTTTATTTGCATTTGTCCAGATTACAAAACACTCTATCATAATCCTATTTTTGAGTTTAAAATTTCACATTTAATTTACTTTTTGTCAGGAAAACTATAATTATAACTATCTAGTCTTCAACTCCATCAAAGATTCTATAAGAATATAAGATCATCTGGCAATTTTTGCATTTACATCTCTCATTGAAAAAAAGGAAAGATGCAGGCAGGCCTCTAAGTAGTAATGAAACAAAATGAAACAGTAAAAAAGGCATCCTTATAGCAAACGAAGGAAGATACATATATGAACAAAGAAATTTTGTATAGATATGTAAGCCCAGGAGACTCTTTTGGTTTTTAAAAAAAGCATCCATCACAGAAAGTCTCCTACAGCTAATCCTTCTTTTCTCTGTTTTTTTTTTTTTTTTTTTTTTTTCTGAAACTGGGAGAAGGAAAAAGAAATTGAAGTTGTTGTTTCCAATACAACCTGACAAATAACTGGCAAATCAGTCCCTGCTTTATTCAAAGCTGTGCTGTGGAGAAAACTTACTCTTGATACACCCTGCCAATGTAAAACAAAGTTCACATCTGAAAGATAGCAGAACTCCTAGGATAAAAGTTTTATGAGATTTTAAAAATATAATTTGAAATATACTAATGTGTAATACTTTTTGGTTTAAAGATCACTCTTATAAAAATAAAATGAATGAAAATATTCTATCCACCAT
The DNA here is from genome assembly GCA_004025045.1 of Sigmodon hispidus. Classification (NCBI taxonomy): domain Eukaryota; kingdom Metazoa; phylum Chordata; class Mammalia; order Rodentia; family Cricetidae; genus Sigmodon; species Sigmodon hispidus. Next base: position 146,068 of record PVIH01003805.1, read on the forward strand.
TTGTCCTTATGACATCCTGCTGCTATTCTCCTCAGTCTCTAATCACTTCACAGCTAATTATGAAGGGAATTTTCTTCAACTTTTGCATGGGTCTCTAAATCTGAACTCAAACTCCTGATCACTTTGTTGAATTTTTAAAAGCGAAGTCTTAATTACACACCACAAGCATTTCTAAAATTTCTTAATAAATTAGTCACTAGCCATTCTAAAATTTCTTAATAAATTAGTCACTAGCCAATATCTATTTCTTTCAGGAATAAGTGAAAAAATACTGAATTTTGAACATTAGCAAAATAAATTTATGCTTTCTGGAAGGACACTAAAGATTAATTTGGGAACCTCAGATTGGGAAAATAATAACATATTATGATTTTTTCATTAAAGATTTAAGTAAAATATATTTGAAATAAGGGTGCTTCACATCAAAAGCAATGCATGCCCAAGCTGCAAACCACAACCACTGAACAGCTTGGGATCAGAAACACCCTGGACTGACATCTTGGATCCTACTTCCCCTAGATGAACACCCAACTCACTCTTGAAACTACGTTTTCAACACAGAAGATATTTAGATTTCTTCCTAACTTAATAATGGAAAGGCATCTTTATTTTCCAGATTGGTTAATTAGAGATGAAGAGTTAGGTCAGGGTCTATAGAGAAACAACCACCTACATCTAACACAGCTACATTTTAAAATAGTGAGCATAATTATAATTAAATTTTAAAAAATACATTTTCAAAAAACATGCATACTCAGTGTTACCCAGGAACAAGGCCTGGCCCCCCCAAAAAAATAAAACTTCAAAGACTAGCACCGTCAACAAAAAATGTCACGTTGATTGAGTAAAAGGAAAAAGAAAGAAATTCAAATTTATGGTACTGGCAGGGTATACACAAGGTTTAATTTACTCAAGTCATAATCTCCAACTCAACTTCATGTTTTTTGTGTTTAATAACCTATTGAGTTCAACTAATATTGATATATATATAGAAATATCAATTATATATATAATAAAAAATGGAGATCATATCTATGACAGTTTAGGCTGTCATCCACTGGAGCACAGGCAACCTACTAAGGGTCATACCACTAATCAAAAGGGACTCTGCTGCCCCAGCAGTCCTTAACTGTCAGTCAATCTTCAACTGGGCTCAGGAGCTATTAAATCATGAGCTCTTTCCCTCTCTGTGCTAGAATGCTAAATGGTTTGATCTTAAACTGGCCTCTGCTAGCTACCACAGAGTCCATGAATTTATGAAAGGGATGTCCCTGTCATGTAGTGGGACCATTACTAAACAGCAATTTTCCCCAACTTCTGGCTTTTCAAATTTTTCCATTTCTATTTTCATGATACCCTCTGAATCCTGTGTTGTCAAGGAGAATGTGTGAAGTAGATTCTTTATTTAGTGATAAACATTCCATAGACACTTACTTGTTCTGAATTTTGGTCAGTTGTTATCCCATATAAAGCATTATCAGCTACATAGGTAAGTCTCCCTGATGAAGGGTTGCCTTATTCTATGGACATCAGGGCTCATATTTAAAAGAGTGATAAGACACTAAATTTTTTAGTTAAAAAACAATATTATTATAATGACCTTGACAGTTGTAACCACTTGACCAGGTTTATTGAACTAGACATGAATTCTTTCCTACAGAAATGTATACCACATATTCTATTCATTAATTAGTTCATATACTACAGGTAAAATGAAACCATACCACAATTTTTAAGAAGAGATCACAATCAATATAAGCATGGATATTTTTTGGCATGCTGACTTTATTTTTCTTTTACAAACACACACAGACAAATATACATGCACATGAGATACTGGTTCACATTGATTTAGATTGAGTATGAGAATTCCCATACTCTTTTACATAATGGCTATATTAATTTCCCTTTCCATTTAAGAGTATGAGAGTTCTAATTTTTTTATATATCCTGGCCAGTACTTGTTAATTTTTCACATAAATGATTTTATGTGCCAAGATATTTGCCTATAGTTTTGACTAACATAAATAATGATCAATGATAACTTTTCATATATCTGTTGGTCATTTATATTACTTGTTTTAGATGTCTGTTAAGATCTGTTAACCAATATAACTGGATTTTTGATTAATTGGCTGAATTCCTTCCATATTTTCACTATTAAATTTCTCTGACATTCTTTTCTCTTGGCTATTTACTGTGTCTATTGATTGCTTCTTCCACTGAGTAACATGTGGCCTGATGTTATATGATGGTTTTTTTCTTTTGCTGATGTGCTTTTGAAATCCTTCTCACAAGACTGTTTCCTTTACACTTGTCTTGAAGTATTTCCAATTTTAGCCTAGCAGTTCCATAACTTGTGGTCTTATACTTGAAACTTTGACTTAACTTTACACAAGCTGAGAGATACTACCTATGTGTCAATTGTCTGCATGTAAAATCCCACTTATGTTGCACCATTTGCTGAAAAAGCTGACACTTTCCACAGTGTGTTTTCTGTACTCTTGTTGAAAACCTGTTCCTTGGTGATGCTTATCTTCCTGGAGCCTCCATTCTCTTTTATTGTTCTGTCTATCTCCTTCACACTGTCTCATGCTGTTTTGTTTACTGTCTCTTTCATTCTGGCATCCTGACGTTTTGTTTACTTTGTAGCACACTCCTGTTTGTGCTGGATTTGTAGCATTTCTGTATCAACTTCGAAGCTATCTTTGTCTTCACTATTTTTATTTCGGTAACCTTTTCATTCATTTGCTCCAGTTTTAATTATAGAGGGCTCTCTCACTTTATTCACAAATCGATTTATCATGAGTATATTCTTTGTGGCTATTGTAGTTTAGTAATTTATTATTTAGGATCCTTATATAACTTATGAAAATACTATTATTTGTATATATTGATTTTGTTTACTGAACAATTAATGGATTTATTAGTTCTATTGTTTTTGGTCAGTCTTTAGTTTTTACAAATATAAGATGAAATTTAATTTATTTTTTTATGCTTTTCACTAATAAATATATACACCTTTCAATGACAAGGTGTATTTGAAAACCTTGTCTTATTCTAGATTTAAGAAAAACTTGTTACAAGTTTCCTTTGTATTGTACCTTTTGGATTTTTATAAATATCTGTTAAGCTTTTTATGTTTTTTATCACTTTGTATAAATGTATTAATATCTACATATAATAATGTGCAACAACTTAAGAAAAGATTATATTAGTTCTTCTGTGAATGTTGAGTAAAATTTAGCATGTAGCCAGTCTAATCTTCTTGGAGATTCTTTCACTAGAGAATTTCTATCATTTTCTCAATAAAAGCTCTCATGATTGACCTTGTGCTGGTTTGTTTACATCTGTTTTGTCATTAAACTTTAGTAGACTTTATGGGTCCAAAAATTTATCCATTTATTTTTTCTTTCAATTTGTTGGAACACAGATGCTAAAAGCTTATCTCTAATAACCTGTAGCATCTTTGGATATCAGCTTTTATCTCCTACTTTACTTTTCTCTATCTCCCTACACTATCTAAAAGTGTGTTATATTCATTATCTTTTAAAATAAACCAATTTTACTTGCTTCACTGATTTTTTTATAATGTGTGTACATGTATACTCCTATGTGTTGGTATTTTAATTATTTCTGTGATAATATTTGTTATTTTATCAACTTTGAGCTCATTTTGCTCCTATATATCCATATCCATGAGATACATCTGTAGGTTGTTTATGTAAAATATTTCTGTGCTGATAAATATACTTAGTACTGGGCACTTTCATCTTGGTATGTAAGTATTGGAATACTATTTTCATTGTATGTGTGTCAAAAAATACTTTTAATGTATGCTATGATTTTTAAAGCAAGCATCTTGGTTGTTTGGTAGCATGTTACTTTGTATCTGTGAACTATCCATCATGCTTCCTGGTTTCTTTTGTCATTGATTCTTTGTTTTATTCCAAGATGCTCAAAGATGAGACATGATATGATTTTTCTTTTTTGTTTTATCTCTAAAAACTTATTCTATGGTCTAACATATGTTCAATTTTATAGCTTGTTCCATATGCTGAACAAAATAGTACACATTCTATAATTGGTAGATGAAATGTTTTGCAAATGTCATTACATTCATTTGGTCTATTATATTTTAACTTTTGTTTCTTGTTTCCACCCACATTGCATATATATAGAGGAAAAATGTGCAGTTTTTCCAATTTTATTGTATATGATCCTGTCTCTATTTAAGTTTAATAATGTCTTTTGTAAAATTTAATATTCTAAAATCAGTTACATAAGATTTTATAATTATGCATCTTCTTATTAACTTTATCCCTTGGTGGTATTATACTTATATATATTTTTCTTCTTCTCAAGGATGAGTCATTTAATTTTTTACTTGTATGTATGTGTGTGCCTGTGTGTGCAAGTTGTCTGTGCTTTTCACGTGTGAATGGATATGTATTTGGATATCTATGAGGGCCAAAAGAAGCTATTGCATCATCTGGGTCTAGCGTTGTACTTGGTTGTGAACCATGGAATATAGGTTCTATAAACTAAGCTGGTCTTCTAAAAGAGCCGCCATTGGTCTCATCTCTTCTAAATGCTGGGCCAGGCCTCCAGCCCCATTTGCTTCTTTAAATAAAATGATATAAAGCTATATTATCAGACTGAAGAGTTACTCCTTTTTTTCTCTTTATATGAGATATCTTTTTCCCTATACTCATACTTTCAGTTTGTGTTTGTCTTTACTGGTAAAATAGGTTCTTATTGGTAGAATGTAATTGGGTTATGCTTTGGTATCCACTCTACAATCAGGACGGTTTAGTTAGGAGATTTATTATTTATACAGTAAAAAAAATATTGTATATGGGAAAATGTTTACCCTTGTTATTTTAACAAATGTCTTCTACTTCCTTAGAATAATATTTGTTCTGAAATATCTCCTGTTTCTAACCAATGCACTATTTGTATGTCTACATATACTTTTTCAATTAGTTTCTCGGTTTCTGTTGTTCCCATAGTGACAGTTACCTTTCACTTCCTAGAATTCTATACAGTATAATTTATAAGTCTAGACATTTTTCTAATCAATTTTCTGGTATAAAAATTGTATTTATACAATGTTTTCAAAAATATCTTGATAGATACAGTATTCTTGTTTGAAAAATGTTTTCTTCTAGACCTGTGCATAAATTATATTATTTCTATTGGCACATAAACTTTTTTTTTCATTGTCAGTGTGATAGGCCTTCCCTTACATGTGAGTTCCCATTGCATAATTTTTTATTTCTAATACTATCTATTTATCAGATTACAATATCTCAGAAAAATATCTTTTCTGATCATATCCTTTGTATTCCATGATCCCTCTATCCTGGGATCTGAAGCACCTTGGACCTGCACCTAGGAGCCCATTCCCTCCAGAGGAACACTTGACCCAGGCTTGATGTTAGGATGAAGAAAGCAGATCTGCTTGGAGTGGCAGCTGAACTAAGCCACCTTCTGACCCTGGGACCTCCTGTCCTTGCTGGGGAGGAGATAAAGAGATGGGGAGAAGAGAGAGTGACTGAGAGGGGTTGGAGGGGGAAGGGAGTTTAAACAAGGGGATACATTGATAAGAAATATGACTTTATCATAATAAAAAGAAAACAGAAAAAAAGAAGGAACATTTTGTGATCTTAAATATTTGGGCAGTGAAAGTAATGATCTCCCAGAATTTTATTGCCCATTTATAGTTTTTCCTCAACTCTCCTATAAAACGTCACACACTAACAAGATGGATACAACAACACAAGCCATCCTTCTGTTGCCTACAAGAAACACACCTAAGCTGCAAAGACAGACACAGGCTTAGAATAAAGGGTTGGGAAAAGATTTTCCAGTCAAATGGTCCTAAGAAACAAGCAGGGGTTACAATCCTAATATCTAACAAAGTAGACTTTAAGCTAAAAGCAATAAAAAGGGACCAAGATGGTCACTACTTATTCATCAAAGGAAAAATTGGTCAAGAGGAGATTTCAATCTTAAATATTTATGCTCCTAATGTAGGGGCACCTACATATGTAAAAGAAACACTGCTAAAGCTCGAATCCCAAATCAATTCTTACACCCTAATAGTGGGAGACTTCAATACCCCACTTTCAACCCTGGATAGATCAACCAGACAGAGCCTCAACAGAGAAATAAGGAGTCTAAATGAGGTTATGATGCAAATGGGTGTCATAGATATCTACAGAACCTTCCACCCAAAGGCAAAGGAATATACATACTTCTCAGCTCCTCATGGTACTTTCTCCAAAATTGACCACATAGTTGGTCATAAAGCAAATATCAGCAGATACAAAAAAGTGGAAATAATCCCTTGTAACATATCAGACCATCAGGGCCTAAAGTTAGAGTTCAACAACATCAAAACC
>PVIH01003806.1:0-90283 GCA_004025045.1 Sigmodon hispidus
ATTTGCCTGTGAATTTTAGGATATTATTTTTCCTTACTGCTGCGTAGTATTCCATTGTGTAGATGTACCACAGTTTGTTAATCCATTCTTCAGTTGAGGGACATCTAGGTTGTTTCCAGGTTCTTGCTATTACAAATAATGCTGCTATGAACATAGTTGAGCTAATACCTTTGGAGTGTGAATGTGCCTCTTTAGGGTTAGGGTTAGGGTTAGGGTGTGAGTTCTTATGTTTAGTGATCTTGACATGTCCAGAAGACCTCATTCCATACCAATCCTCCCAACTTCTGACTCTTATAACCTTTTCATCTCTTCTTCCAAAGTGATCTCTGAGTTCTGGGACATGGAGATTTAGTTGTCTCATTTATGGCTGTGTATTTCATTGATACTAACTCTTTAAACTTTCACCAGAAATGATTTTTTTGGCATTGAAATGGCACAAAGATACTCCTCTGAGGAAGTCAGAGAGCTACACCAATTTTTGAATACAAAGGTATGAATTTAGAAGGCAGCTTGATACTACATCAATTAACCATAATAGTAATGGATCTAACCTTGAGGCTTATGAACTCCCAAACCATGGGTTATTGGCCAGATTTACATTACAAGTAGTGAGTTTCCCCCTGTAGAGTAGGTGTCAGATCAAATCAGAAAATGATTAGTTGTGCTCATAACGTTTATGCCACTATTGTATCCATGACATATTTTGTTGCTTCATTTATAATTGTGGTTAGAAAGGTTTACAAATGACTAGGACTAATGATTACTTTTCCTCTTAACAATCTGCATAGCACATTCCAATAATATTATAGCTAGTCAGCAAAGAGGAAGCTTCCTGGTCTTTGCCAACTTGATTGTTTTGTTCTATGGTCAATATGAAAAATCTTCAGCAATGGGATCTTTTTTTTAAAACCTTATTTATTTATTTGCATTGGTGTTTGCCTGCAACTGGAACTACAGACAGTTGTTAGCTGCCATGTGGGTGCTGGGAATCGAACTCTGGTCCTCTGGAAAAACAGCCGGTGCTCTTAACCACTGAGCCATCTCTCCAGCCCCTCAGCAATGGGATCTTATCACCAAAGTCTGCTGAGAAACCAAGAACAATGGCAATGTGCTGTGTTGTTGTAAGGGTCTCTAGGATCCCTAAAAACAACTGAGTGAAGTTTTCTTATGAAAGGGGAACCTCAACTGAGAAATTGCCTCTATCAGATTGGCCTGTGGACAATTTTTTAAATTAATCTTTGGTGCACGAAAACCCAGCCCACTGTAGGTGGGGATGCCCCTGGATAGAATAAAAAAGTAAGTTGAGCAAGTCTTGGAGAATAAGCCAATAGCAGCACTTCAAGGTTTCTCCATCATTTGCTGATGCTAGGTTTCTGCTTTCAACTCCTCTATAGTTTCCTCACATTGTGGACTCCAAGCTATAAAACAAAATAATCCCTTTTCTCCCAAATTTGTTCTTTGTCACAGTGTTTTATCACACCAAGAAAAAGCACAGAATACTAACATAACAAAGCGTTAGCTCCCAGTAACAGCTCAAATTAACAAATACCTTTTGGTATAATTTAGGTAATTATATTACAAATATTTTCTCATTAATTTCTAGGAGAAGATGCTAGCTTTTATTAAATGAAGAAAAAAGTGTAATAGAATACATTTAAAATGGTTAAATTGAGGTCATAAAAAAGGTTAAAAAGACAAAAAACATGGAAAGGAAAAATATAAAAAGACAAAGTAACTTATTTCTAGTACTAACCACTGGATAGCAGACACCATGGGGTTATGGTCTAATGTCCTCAATATCTAGGAAAGTTATATCAGATGTGCCAGTTGTGATGTTGACTTGGTCTTGCACAAGAGACATACCAGTCACACCATGAGGATAGTCAGATTTGTCTGAAGATCCTTGCAACAAAGCTAATACCTCAAGAAAATCAGTCACAGAGTTTATTAGTATTTGTGGTCCACATAAAAGTTGTATTTATAATAAACTGTAGTCTAGGAAGTAGGCAATATTATTGTGCCTAATGAAGTAAGGTGTATACCTGAATGTATACATATATATTATGCATAAATATACTTTTAGCTATATTAATTTACATTTAGCAAAAGGTATGTCAGTGATTTTATAGGTTGTTGGGAAAAACAACACAAGTAGCCTTCTTCTATACAATGTTTCCATAACCTTCAATTGTCAGAATATTAAATATCTGGGAAGTACCATAGAAAGAGATAAAATTTAAAAAGTTATGCTTGAACTTATATTGAAAAATGTGATGATCATTTATTTTGTAATTTTTTAGTATTCTAGATAAGTGAAAGATTCTGAAACAACTTATTACTTAAAATTTGATGGCACATTGTAAGCAATGTACACACTCATGCACACACACACATATACACACACACATACAAAATATAGTACCATCATCCCTTGGTATACTCAGGGAAATTAGCTCAAGAAGCCCCTTTGAATATATAAATCTACTTGTTGTTATATAAAGCATGTAGTACTTCAATGCTTTACATAGACTCTCATAAACCCCAGGTCATCTCCGAGTTACTTAAAATACCAAATACAATATGAATGGCATGTGGATTACTGTCATTCTGTGTTGTTTAGAAAAAATGTCTATACCTGTTAAGTTTGCACAGTGTATTTTAAGTATTTTATCTGTGGCAACTTGAATTTGTGACTGCAGAACCCATGAGCTCAGAGTTATGATTATGGGCACAATTGAAGGTAAATTATTGAATATAATAAAGAAGGTAGACATGTTTACAACAGTTATAAGTACTTATGTTAATGAAATTCTGAAGTGAGGAAAATCTGTTCTTAATTCCTTTATTCACAAAAAATCTACATGTAGAAAAAATGGAGCTGAAAGTATGTGATTATTGCTAATAAAATAGAAATATAGTAGTGCAAATGCATCACCTTCATAGTGCACATAAGTAACAAAGAAGACGGCATAGTGTACTATTTTTTCTTCCAGTTTCTGACTTAAATTCATCTAATGACTTGCCTAGATGGGGAGCTTTGGAAAGCCCTCCCCCCTCATGCCTTATTCAGCATACATTCTGAGGACAGCTGGGGAAGCCTGTAACAAGCTACATTAATAACTAAAGATGAGCAATGATGGGCGTTCTTAAAGGTAGCAGATAAGGGAATTGGAGAAAATGCAGATGTCTGCAAACAGCTAGGAATTAATTAGCATTGTATGCTGTGCTCCTAGGATCACAGAGGAAGACTCCCTGCGAAGTGACTTTCAGCACATAGCAACATCAGATGGAATAAAGGCCGCATCCTTGAAGCCCCACATGGCAATCCAATTGCTATACCTGAAGGAAAGGCTCTGCTTTGGGAAGTTTATTTAGTGTGACTTTTTTCTTACCCCTGGGGAGAATTTTAGTCAATAGGAAGTCTGTTTTTACTTGCAAATGTCAGGCAATCTGGGAGAGACCAGAACTTCATTATCGGAGAGGACAGGCATAAAATGGGAAGAATCTTGAATGGAAAACAAATTGAATTTTTCATGAAAATTGGAGTGTGGTAAGGAATATGACTCAAGTTCTCCACTGAAACTAATATCTAGTAAGAAAATTACAATTCCACGCTAAGTGATTTATATAAAAACAATTAAGAAGTTTCAAGAAACAAACTGACTAAACCAAGCTACTTTCTATGTATCTACCATTACACTCTCCAGAAAATTTTACACTATATAGGTATATAAAATAGAAATATAAATTAACAACTTACTGATAATAAATTATAACAACATTTATTTGAAAACACTTGACAATTCTTCTATATATATCATTTTACTATTTATTAATAGTGAGAGAAAATTATATACCAATGAAATGGATAGGTTTTTATTTTTAAATAAAGAATTAAATCTTAGCCAAATAGTTGGTACTTTAGATGGTGTATCTTCAATGTTTTTCATAGTTGGTAGATATTCTAATTTTATACTCATCAATGCTGAAAATTCTACTTTGCATAAATAAGAAACACAAAATGTCAGAAGTATATTCAGGGGCTTTTCAAAAATTATTGGACTTTCTATCCTTGTCCCATTTAATAATTTGTTTATGAAGCCAAAATTAACCGTTTAATGATTTCTTTGAAACCAAAATCAACAAGTCACATGACAGTCTTGAAAAATAAAGCATTCTAACACAATTCAAGCATGATTCAGTCTAATACTTATACACTAGAGAATGATAGTAGAAAAATGTAGAAAACCTTTGCTTGTACTTTAAATTAATACTTTTGTAAGAGTAGAAAGCACTGTTTATAACCTCAGAATTCTGTAATTACATTATAGAATGATCTGGAATTTGAATTAAGGTGTTTCAGGCAGGATCCATTAGCTACATGAAATAACGCAACTGCAGTGCAAGGTAAACATGTTGCATCCGGTAAACGTGTATTCTGAACATGTCTAGAATCAAGTACAGTGAAGTTCGGTATAACAATGTGAATGATCATTGCCAGAAACAATTGGTTTCATTATGAGCTGGATTTTGAAGTAACTTTTGGTTATTGCACATTTAGAAAACTTTCTCATTTCACTAAAAATCCTTAGTCTATGGAGTTTTTAATCCCACTCAAAGACTGGGAAAAAATTCTAAGCACATATATGGGCTATGAGTAAAATACTGTAGATATTTACTGACTTGAAGAAGTGAAATAGTACAACCTGAGATAATTTGATTCCAGAAAAGAAAGTACTCCTGAACTACACTGTTCTCTCAATTAAGTGCTGATGTGGAATGAGATGCAGGATGATTGCAACATCTATTTGATGTGCTTGTGAAACACAAACAATGCTGTTCACTTCGATTTTTCTTCTGTAAGCAAAACAACTCCCTTTTCCCACTTGGGAGGCTGGGGCTGGTACCAAGTCACAGGTCCCCCACAGTAAAGGGAGAGGCTCAGGTGAGACAGGAGGGCAGTCCAGGATCTGTATGTCACACCGCTCTTCATCTGGCACTGCTAGTATTCATTACATCATTAAGAAATGTGTACTTGACCACATAGACCCAAAGGGGAGCAACATTCCCTTTTCCCACTGGACCTTTAGAAAAGGAGTGAGAAGTTACATTTTCTCAAGTCCAGATCTCCATGTAGCCCGTGTACCATTTGCCACAGCTGACCAAGTCAGCCACATCCCATTGTAAGATGTGTGCTAAGCCTATCACCATCAGTTCATGCTGTGTGTCACCCTGACATCGGAGAAATCCTGTATAAAGAAGGAAAAATACTTTATTGACTAGGATTTTTAGTTTTTGCATTTCCCCTTTCATTTCTTTTTTTTCTTCTCCCCCCTCACCTCCCTTTCCTCTGTTTTAGATAATAGCTTGCTCTGAACTCCAAGCTGATCTAAAATGCATACTAAGTCATTCACTCACTACATTCATTGGCTTTGACATTGCAATTCTGTGCCTCAGCCTTGGAAGAGCTGGGAGCACATACACATAACATCATGCCCCGTTTAAGGTTTTCAGTTTTCAATATTCATCATAAAATTCATCTGAACTCAAAGAAACTTGATTCTAAAAAATGAGGGAGGTACAATTCAGTATTATAGAAAAATCAAGTGTAGTTAGGGTTGAGTTTTGGTTCTAAAACCTAATATCAAATAGTCAGTAAACATCAGGTCATGAAGCTCCCATGTGTCTTTCATAAGTGACATCATAGGGAGCAGGCCAATGTTTCTGTGTTTGAGTTTTCAAACTCTTCTTTGAAAAGAATGAGGACCTTGACAGAGATGTGCTGAATGAGAGGTTCAAGTGAAGTCTTGCAGGGCAGGCTAGCTTTCCTCTGAGGTCACTGTTATCATCCAGACAGGGACATGGTGAAGGGCAGTCCCAGGTGTTCAGTCCTTGGGGAATCACCTCCCCCACACACTTCCTTCTCCCTCGTTTCATTCACCTAACTTTTACTAGGGTTCCTTTCCTTGCTAATGGCACCTAATAAAATGTTTGAAAAAGAGAATCATGGCAGTGTTTTAGCTGCTCCTCCGGGCACCTACACATGCTCATTTTTAGGCTGTTCCAAGTTTTCTTAGAGAAAAGTTTCCTATCAGCAACAGGCTCTCCTTGGCATTTGATTATTTTCAGATTTGGCTGCAAAGAAAAGCCTAGGATCCTAGCTCTCCAATGGAGCATTTGGAAGCCAGGTTCTGAGCGCTCAAATATCATTGCTAATTGCTTTACCATATTCGGATATCTGACCCAAGTTCACATGACTGTGATTGCCAAGCAATGTTTTTGAAATTAGCACTATTTCTGTCAACACAGCATTGTGACATAAACAGGGTTATTTCTTCCACGGTTTTATACTTTCAAGGTCTGTCTCTTCAACAGTGTTATAGATGCCAGGGATTAAAGAAGATGTAGCAGTGCCATAGTCTTATAGTGTTAGGGACATGGAAAGCCTTCTGTGGATACATTCCTCTATCCAAATACTCTCTAATAATTTAATTCTGCCTACCAGTCCCATTTCCTGGCTGCGACTTCATATCATATGAATAAATCTATACTTACAATGGAAAGCCTTTGAAATAGTTTCTTTATCTTTTTCTTGGACATTGTTACTTTACTGTTAGGTTTCAAAGTGGACCAAGGAAGCATGTAGAAGCTCTAAATCCAGACCTGCATCTCACAGTGTTAACACCATCACTAGAAAATCCCCAGGCAGTGATGACTAATGAGGAAGGCATTTCCTGGCAACTAATGATGGGCAGAGGAGAGCTCACATTTGACACAAAGCCAGCAGCCCTCAACCCAGCTGGCGACTGCATAAACCGGACATGCCAGGCCTCCCTCTGAGGTTACTGTGTATTTATTTATAAACTGCTAGTATTGGAATAAAGAACAGAAAATCAAGTAATGCTTTGGTGCTGTTTAGTTGAAAGTATTTGTGGATTTATTATGACACTTAAGCCATTATATTATTAGAGTGATTACATGTTAAAGATTGTTCTTTTGTTATATGGTGCCTATATATATGCATATAATGTAACATTTAGACTGCTGAATATTAAATGAACCTTGTTTGGGGAACATATATAAGTTATAAAAGGAAAAAATGACAACAAATGTGATGATGATAGATTGTACTTAGGCAGCATTTGCAAGGTGGTTGGTTCTAAGATAAACGCTTTTCACGTGCTAATTAATGTAATGCTCATAGAAGATTTGCAGAGCAGGTTCTATGAATGTATAGGAAGAAACTGGGACAGAGAGAAGAGAAAGTAACTTTTCTCAAGTTCACAGTGATAGGTAACAGAGTCTGGATTTAAGGCATGCAGCATCGAAGAACAGGATACTGACTGCTGTACTGCTTTACTACAAACCCAACGACAGCAAAAGAAAACGAAAACATTTAAGCCATTGCTGCAAACCCTCCAGAAATGTGATTCAAATCTACTTTTCTCCTTTATAACTTGGACAGCAACACAGAATGCATTATGTGACAGAAAACACTTTTAAAATTTATAAAGCAAATTATTGGTGAGCCTTATATCCAGAGTCTATAAAAATTCTGAAACTTGCTTTTGTCCCATTATAATAATAGTGTTGAAAATCAGAGTTTTACAATTTTAGAATATGAATAAAGATAAATAAGATGTAATAAAACATCAAGGAAAGTTTGCTTCCCTTAAGTGTGTTTTTTTACTGTCTAAAAATAGCATTGACTTCAAAAAATTATATTATCTACTAACTGTCAGATTTCTCGAGTTAACAAATTTCTGTTATTGAATTGAAAGTGACCCTGGAGAGTCAAGGTGACTCCCTCATTAGTCAGTCACACTGAAGTGCAAATTATTACAAACAATACTACTTAGACTCCCATTAAACCATAGCAGCTCCACAATCACCAAAATAATGTGAACCCAAAGAAGAAAGTTGAAGGTTGTGTTTCTAAAGTTCAAATTAAAGGGCTATAAAAATGAAGGCAGCATGTTACTGGTACAATGCCAAAGAAATGGACAGAACAGAATAGAGGACCCAGAGTAAACCATATTGTGATGCTCAAAAGACACTTTAACAGGGCTACAGGGATTCTTAGTGGGGAGAGTATAGTCTCCTCAACAGTGTTGGAAGACTGAACAGATACAGATAAAAATGAACCTGGATACCTATTTCACACTGACAAACTCAACTCTATATGGATTAAAGATTTAGCTCACAAAACTAAAATAGTAAAACAACTAGAAGAAAACAAAGAGAACAGTCTTGCTGGTATTAGTCTCCACTGTGGATTTCTGGTGTATACTCTGAACACAATGCCACAGACACAGCAAACAAGCAAAACTGATGGGCTGGGAGATGGCTTGGCTGTAAGGTGCTTGCTTTGCAAACTCTAAGATCCAAGTTTGATTTCCACAAACTAACTATACAGAAAGACCAGGAGTGACGATGTGCACTTGTAATTCCAGCACTAGGGAAGCAGAAACAGGGCTGTCCCTGAAGGCTCTCTGGACAGCCATTGTGATGAGTTAGGGTCAGTGAGAAACTCTCAACTATGAAGTGCACAGTGTCTGATGAACAACACCCCCGGTTGCCCTCTGACTTCCATATTTGTGTATACTACACATGTCTTCTCTTTCTCTCCTTCTCTCTCCCTCCCTCTCTCTGTGTCTCTGTCTCTCTCCCTCCTTTATCTCAAAACACACAAAAGCAAAACTTAGTGATACTAAATACTCAATATGTTAACATATAGATTATGTAGGCTATATGACAGTGATACACTGGCTTGCTTAATCATCCCTTGGGTCCATAGTAGCTAATTGAATAAAAGCTAAGAATCAAGGAATAAGAGCCCTGTAGCTTGAATATTAACATCAAGGGACTGGATTTCTATATGATTAAGTGCTTCACTAAACAGGGTTCCAAATGTATGTGGGTTAGATTTTGTGCCCCAGGTATCATAAAACAGTCTCTGGTGCCATAGCCATAAACTGCTCCAAACCACCATGGAGGAAGACCAGGAACATAGAAGAAGACCATGACATAGTAAAGCAAGCCCGAGAAAGCCTGAAAAAAGGTTTATGACATAGTGAAGCACTGGAAAACAGCAACACCTTCCTTAGGTGTTGGATACAGCTGCCAACTACTTTAGACCTTGAAAATAGAGAGCAGAGAATCCCTGATGGTGATGTTCGTAGTAGATGGCCGAAGGCCAGCAACCTTGGAGGGGCCCAGAAAGAACACACTCTACACTTTGTCTGTGTTCCATCAATGCTAGGTCAAGTATCAGAGAACCTTGTCAGCCAATCACTGGTTCTTGCTGTTTAGTGTCCATGTCGGTGATCATCTATTTGTATTTAAATATATTCAGGAGTCATGGTATTTGATATGCAAATCTGATATTATCTTTCCCATCTCCCACTTGTTTTCTAATTCTGACTTGAGGATTTCCAGTGGTGTGTTCTTGAGATAGTAACTGTGACTCAGATTCTTACATGCATAGTTCAACAGCTCATTCCCCATGCTAGCAGCCAGCCTTCAATAAATTGAATTATTTTAGAGTTGGACAATTACCTTGGTGTGTGAGAAAGCTAAATTAAATACTAACCAGTGTTGGTAAGGAAAGGAAATTGGACCCTTCTTCAGCACTATGGGGAGTGTGTGTGTGTGTGTGTGTGTGTGTGTGTGTGTATGTGTGTATGTGTGTGTGTGTAGGATATATGTACATATCTCTATAGTAGTATAAAATTCAGCAATCCTATTTCTAGATGCTTATAAAATACTTGTATTTCCATAATTACTTCAGAATTAGCTAAGATACAGAAAAGCTCATATGTTCATCAAGTGTTGACTAAAAGAAATACATTATATCATGCATATCTGTGTGTGTGTACACATGCACACATGTTTATATACAATTCTACCTTCACAAGGAAGGAAACTCTGCCATTTGAAAGAATATGGATAAAGATAGAGAATACAATCCTAAACTAAATAAATAAGACCTAGAAATACTGTATGTAATAATTTAAATGTAGTATCTAAAAATAGTCAAACTTAAAAAGTGATGACTGCCAAGAATTGAGAAAGAAGAATAGGATACTTTTTCTCAATGATTTCATTCAAAATAAACAAACTGCAGATCTAATGTACACCACAGAGGTTTTTTGTAAGTAGTATAGTGTGTCCTTGATATTTCCTGAGGACATACAATAAATTAATGTTTACACACACAGAGAGTGACTGTAGAAATACTGGATGAATGAATTACCTCAAATTTAGTGATTATTTCATAATGTATACATGCATTCCACATTGATTATAATTCTGTATGTAAATTATATTTTAAAAATAATCCAGCTAGATCTGGTGGCATAGCTTTAATCCCAGCAGCAGGAGGCAGAAACAGGCAAGTCTCTGTGAATTTAAGGGCAGCTTGGTTTACATAGAGAGTTCCAGACAAGGCGAAGCTACAGAGTGAGACACTGTCTCAACCAAACAAACCCGGGACTGGAGAGATGGGTCAGCAGTTAAGATAACCTGGTGACCTTGCAAAGGACTCAGGTCTGGCTCCTAGAATGCACAAGGTGACTCACAAATATCTGTAATTCTAGTTCTGCAGAGCTAACCTCCTCATCCATGGGCTACTGCATACATCACACACACAACACACACACACCCCAAATATTTTAAACTTAAAAAAAAAGAATCCTTAAAAATGCAGCCAAATTCTACAACTCTCCTAGACAACCATCTGTTCCATTTCCCTTGTCAGATGCTAACTGTCCATTTTCTGCTCACACACTGTGTGAGTGTAGAACACTCTAGTTTATAGTTATCTTACCTACTTGAGTCTTAATACCCACTTATCACTTAATGTTAAATCTGTTAATAGGTGTTTTGACACTGAACAGCTTGGGATCAGAAACATCCTGGACTGACTCCTTGGATCCCACTCCCCTAGAGGAACACCTGACTCAGTCTTGAGGTTGGGGGAAGAAAACTGGATCTGTCA
Organism: Sigmodon hispidus; assembly: GCA_004025045.1. Classification (NCBI taxonomy): domain Eukaryota; kingdom Metazoa; phylum Chordata; class Mammalia; order Rodentia; family Cricetidae; genus Sigmodon; species Sigmodon hispidus. The sequence continues at coordinate 11,000 of PVIH01003806.1, forward strand.
GGAGTGGAGGCAATCTAAGCAATACTGGGTCAGCGAGACCTTGGGACTGCCTGCTGCCTGCCCAGGGTGGGGATGGGGAGTTGTGGAGAAGAGAGAATGACCTGATGTGGTGAGAGGGGGAAGGGACCTTGAATAAGGATATACAAGGGAAAAAAAGAATTTTATTTTAAAATAAAAAAGACATAACTTATTACAAGTACATTTGTAATTAATAAAATATTTTGAGATTAAAAAAATAGGTGTTTTGATTGGGTAAATAAATGGATGTTGGATTCTTCAAAAGTCCTTCCTATCCTCATGAATAATTCAAGACAAATCTGTAGGCAATTCTTTTGGGTGTGCTTTTCACACTCAAAATATGAAATAGTTAAGGCATGCTGTACAGAATGTACAATCTAAATGCTTGGGTTTAGATTTTTTTTTTTTTTATTCTGGATTCACTGGCATCCAAACAAAATTCATAGTCAGCCACACTCGCAATAATCTCTCTGAAGTCTCAGGTTGTGAAAAAAAATAATGTTACTGGTACACTTTTGAATCTTCTCAATCAGTAAGTTGACATGTGGCTTTTTTAGTTGTTAATTGTTTTAATGCATTTACCAGGTGGTTCTAATGGAATAGGTTGTAGGGATCAGCTCTGACTACTATGTACAAAGCCAGTGGGGAGGTAGGGGTGGATTATCTCTACAGGCAAAGAAATGAATGAACAGGAAAATTAAACTGACTTTGGTAACTGATGTTTTGACATTGCAATACAACATTCTCATCTACAAAATTCACACTCAAGAACAGTTTGATCTACTTATCAAAATAAAAAGTAAATTAGGTCAAACATATGGTTTAGCAAATAAAGGCACTTTCCACAAAGCCTGTTTTCTATCCCTGAAACTCACATTGTAGAAGGAGGGAGCTCACATAGTAGGCTTGGAGCTAGAGAATATTGTCCTAAAGTTAACCTTTCCAAAAACCATATAGATTCTGAGCTTCAAACTCCTTTTATCTATTTATTTACACAGCTAGAAAATATTTTATATTTTTATTGTGTATACATTGTGATAATTTCTGAAGGTCTGCACAGAAAAAAATTATAGGTGTCCCAATAAGTGGTATTATAATTTGATAGGACAGAAACATTCTTCCTTAACCAGTGAACATATTTGAAAAGCTTTGTGGTCAGTCAGACTTTGTATGGACTTGGATGAACTCCTTGGATAGGGTCTGAGAAGGGCATGAAGACAGACTTTGAGGTCATGCCTAAAGTGGCACCTCCAATCCACATAAGAATATGTAAAGACAAGAAAATTCTAGACAGTCATAAACTGAGAGAGGTAAGCCTCCATAGTGAAATGATGTGATCCAGCCAATTCACAAGGAGAGGTGCAGGAAATGCATGAAGGAAGCTAACTACAACCTATAACATGCCAATCTAAGACATTTGCCTACAACTACTTGCAAATCAATCAGACACAAACTTCATCCTTATTTTTCCAGAAACATAGCCATGAACACCAGAAGTTCCTGTAGGGGTTTCATTAATGACTAGTTTTGTTCTGGACCATAATCCTTCGGCACTCTCTTCTTTCCCATTTCTTCCCAGCAATAAACTGCTTTGATCGCCTTTTCCACAGTGAGATCTCTAGCTTTGCCACTGTTTAAACAGAGCACCCCATTTACCTCCTTCTTGCCACTGTAGGTGTTAGCATGTTGGTTTGTGTTTTGTTTGTTCACCCTTGTGTGGTTTGACTAAGAATGTCTCCCGTAAATCTTGGCATTTGCATACTTGATCCTCATGAGTGGTGCTGGTTGAGTAGGTTTGGAGGGTATGGCCTCGCTGCAGGACATACAACAGTGTGGACTGCCTTTGAGAGTTCAGAGATTCTAGACGTTCGATCTCTTTGATTCCTTTTAGCTGTTCCAGATGTAAGCCCCTGGGTCTCAACTTCCAGTTCTAGTAGCCATGCCTGACTATTGCCACTCTGTGCACAGTGATACTGATAGACTCATAAGCCCTAAATAAGCTCTTCCTTCTACAAGTTGCTATGATTGTAGTGTTTTATCACAGTAATAGCAAAGTAGCAACCCTCCACAGTTCCTGTTCCCTCATCACCGGATATTGTCTCCTTAATAGTCTTTATTATAATTTTCTATTATAATCATCTGAAATATGCTCCAACATAGTACAGAAATCAAAATACTTGAAATAATTTTTAAGAATTATTAACTTTGAAAATATAGAAAGGAAGGAGGTTTACTCCACCATCCTGCTGGATTTCAATAGAATTCCAGCTACCATAATCAATTGAACACCTGAATGTATGAAAACTATGTAAATGTGGCTGGGCTTAGATGATCATGACACTAAGGGTCAGATTGACATTCAGGGACAATTCTCCAGCTTGGTTTAGACAAGTGCAAGTCTGTGTCATAGAAACCTTGGAGGTTGGAGAATGATTCTAAACCACTATGTAGTCTCTCCTTCAAGAAACAGCAAAAGTTATCAATAAAAAAAAAAACCTAAACAGAACAATCAGTTTCAATTAGAAATCAAGACAGCTAATACTCAGTTCAATTGCCTCAGGGTCTGAGAGCCCTAAGTGAGCAGGGAGATGCTGTCTGTGAACTCCTTTTACCATGCTATTTTTCATTGCCTTTGCCAGGAAACTGGGAAAACACTTAACTTACAAGTGATTGATCCAGAAGTGTGGCAGTGGACCTGCTCTCCAAAAACACCAGGTGAAATAGCAGACTTCCAGACACGCACAGCTGGATGTGTTTCCCTTCTGGATCATCCAAGTTTACTACACGTCAGTCCAGCAGCCGAGGGTGGACTGGAGATAATCCAGTAGAAAGAACAGCCCAGCTGACTGTGGGTTGTACTTCCTATGCCTGTGAATCCACTCCTTTTTAGATGTTTGTGGTTTGTTTGTCTTTTCAGCTGTGGTAGTGGTTAATATTGCTGATGAGAAAATAATGTGTTCAACATGAGCAGATCTTTTAAAGTTGTAAGTTTACTATGGGCTAATCTGCAGGTGCCCAAATATTAGCTATTTGAATATTTGTCATCACTGCATAGACCGTGATTTGCAGCCCTCAGTGATATTTGAAAATTTTTTCTTCTATTATTTTTAATCCTTTTCTACCTACTCAGAGGTACTAAGTTTAGACACACTCTACATTCTACTTCACTCATTTAAATAACTACAATTACCAGTTGACCCATAAGATAAAGACTCAAAAAAAGCATGCTTTTTTATATCAAGATCATTTAAATATATGTCAGAAATATGAGTATCTTGATTGACTCTATAAAATGACATCAAGACCATAATTGAAAGAAATCTGTTCTGTTTGCAACTGGCCAGGACTGAGGTTACAAAAAGGAACCTACTCGCTTCCAATTCCTCTCTTACAATAGCAACCCATTTCACTAAATATTTTATTTCTCTTTATAATTTAACCATGTAATTATTTTTGTTCTTGTTAGTTTCTGGAGTATACTTATTCACCCTCCTTAACACCCTTAAGACATTCTAATGTTGCCTTTTCTGATCTCTCCACCCAGATTTCCAGCACTCCATAAAAGCTTGGTTTTAATTTTGAAGCTCAAGTTCAGGCAGTTTGCTTGCTGTTGTGAAATGAGCAGTATAGCAGCCAAGCAGGGAAAATCAAGCAGGCACAGTCTATGGTCACAGTGCAGCATGCTGGGAGCTACCAGTAAAGCCTTCCAAGGTTACTCCTTTCACTTACATAGGGTTAAAATAATCTGAAATCTATTCTCCATCTCCAGAGATGCAGAGTTCATTTCCATGTTGGAAGCTTTTTGCGTATGTATTCTCTTTCCTTATAAACATACACAAATATATATTATACAATATATATGTAATAAACTTTGTGTGTATGTATGTATAAAGTTGGAAAATTATATCTAATTGATACATAAATAAAAAACAGACACACATATAAAATTTACTGAATCTAGCAATAATGCCAGTCTAAAAATGTAGGTTACATACAAGTACGAGAGTTGAGTCAGTGGCTGCTCCCTCATGCTTTGGCTTTGGTTCTGCTTTTTATTGCCTTCATCTAGGTCTTTCTTCCTATTTTCCTTCCTTTTTTCTTCCGTCCTTCATTTTTTCCCTCTTTTCTTTTTATTTTTTTGTAACTCAACTGCCCATTTTAAAAGCTAATCCCATCTTTTAAAAACATTTTTACTAATTCGTTGAGAATTTCATACAAATCATTTTGATCATATTCAATCGCAACTCCCCACCTTTGATTTCCCCAAAATATAACCACACTCTAGAAACCCACTTATCAGCTTCTTTACCCATCTTTAATGTGCCACAGTTACCTTCCAATTTCTGTCCCGCAACTCAACCTCTTTTATTATAATGTGATATAATATTTCATCTAATCTCAGAGATGTTGACTTCTTACCATAAACTTGGTTTTACCAACCATTTCCTCTTATTTGGGATTCATGATGCTGAGGGTAACAATATGCTATTCCTGATGTTAGACATATAGTAACCTGTTTTCTGTTGCCAAGAATAAATACCTCAGGCTGGGCAACTTAAAAGTAGGAGGGTTATTTAGGTTCAGGAACTGTAGGTCAAAGGCTAGGAGATAAGATCTAAAGGCTTCTTTCTATCAAAGACCCAAGAGAGTGCTGGGCTTTACAAGATATGAGAAGAAAACCCTGTGAATATCTGTTTTTAATACAGACCCATGCTAACTTGTATTTGACTGTTTATATTCATAGGAACTGTCAAATTCTTAAGAACTCTGCTTTTCAGCCACTGTAGTTTTATATTTTTATTGTTCTAACGCCCACAGAAGTATATTTAATGATTCCAGTGATTTTTATTATTATTATTATAAACAAAGAAGTCACACTTTCTATCCTGTGTATCCTTATTCAAGGTCCTTTCCCCCTCCCAACACATCAGACCATTCTTTCTTCTCCACAACTCCCTCCCACTCCCCCGGGCAGGCGGCAGGTGGTCCCAAGGTCCCACTGTCCCAATATTGCTTAGTTTAGCAATTTTTAAAACATCTTGATAATGTGTTGGGTTTGTACCAATGCATTAATAATGCACCTTTTTATATAAAGGAATATGTTTAGAAGTTCTATAGGATAAGATATATAGAATAATGAGACGAATATTTGGTTCCTGTTAGTTTCTCAGCAAAGCCACAGATCATTTGCAGGTTTTTATTTCTGTGGTTCTCACCTTAAATACTAAGTACACAATTAAATCTCATCTATGTTTCAAGGCTTCATTACCATTCTGCTTACATCTCTTTTGAGAAAAAAATGAAAGTTATGTAGTCTGATTTTATGTATTCCACACCCTATACAGTTATATATTTTACTTTGTTGTCATTGCATTGCTGGACACTGTTTACAATAAGCAAGCATTTTTCATAAAAGTGATTCTCCTGAGACCCCACCATTGATTTGTGTTTGTATTTGATACAGGGTCTCATTATGTAGCTCAGGCAGTTCTTCAGCTCATCATCCTGAGACTCCTCCCTGCTATTTGCATGTTTTTGATTAGCTTGTGTGTCTTTTGTTCCAGAATAAAATGCCTTTGATAGACTTATAGTGAACTAAGAAGAATAGCAAATAGATTTGAATAACTTTGAAATTTCACAAATTTTACATTTTGTCCCACTCCGATACGTATTATTTTTGTTAGGAGCATTTGTTAAAATAATTTGGGGACTAAGAAAAAAATGAATATGAAATAAATACATTAGAATGGAACATGATAACTTATAAATTAAATTATTTAATATAAAAAAATTGTTGATTCCCCTCCTCCTTTTTTTCTAAATGATTTGAGGAAAGTAAAAATTTTTAGAATTCCAGAAATTACTGTAAGGTCATACATACCAAAAGAATTTTTTTCCTGAAAATTAGAAAGTCTTTCCAAAAGAAAGTAAAAGAAAAATGACAGTGAGAATCTTCAGTCTCTCCACAAGAAAATTTATATTTCATGGACTCCATGCTTTAAGCTATCTTTGAGAATAAACGGCAAAGGAGGGGAACTGTAAGAGTTAATGAGTCAAAGAGGATGTGTGTGTGTGTGTGTGTGTGTGTGTGTGTGTGTGTGTATGGGGGTGCTGGCATTCTTAACGCCCTAAAATGATATGAGTAGTTTCTTGTGACTCTTGAGTAATGATGGATTTGTTGGACTATTTCATTCTGACCAAGGATAATCACTCTGTAAAGGCCCTGGACTAAACCTCACACATCTTTTGAATCCACCAGTGTTGACTTGACACATCACAAACACTCAAGTTATAGAATACTTAATTTTTCCAGCCTATTGAGATGGCGCTGGGGAGAGAAAAGGTTATGTTTCTCTGCTTCAAAAGTTTTCCCCAGAATTTAGAGCTTCATTTTTATTCTCTTACTGAGAGAGGAAAGAAAAAAAATCAAAGGCTGGAAATGGAGGAACCACAAGAATTCTTAAGGTTTCTTTGAAGTGTTTTATCAGTTCAGCAGTAAATTGGAGGAACCCCCCACTGTGATCCACCCATAACTTCAGCATTGACTCATCTTGGGATCCTCACAGTTCTGCTAACTTACAGTGTCAGAGAACCCAGATCAAGGACATTTAAAAGGCTCTCCATCAAACATGAAGAGGGTTACTGACTACCTTAGAGACTTGGGCTTTGATTTCAGCAGTGAAGAAATTATTTTTGACTTCACTTTTTTGAAAAACTAAAAAGCTAAAAAGTGACAGAGAGGGTGATTGCCATATAAACATTTAAAAACATTTAGAAGTTACAAAATTGCATCTTGGCAGGACCTTCTTCTCTTTTACAATAGTGGGAGATATTTTGTAGGATTCCAAACGGGCTCTGAAACAATATATTCCTACTATTAATGTGTCATCCTGGAATGTCGGCAGTGATGCATCCCACATTGATTCTTGTTGACCCACGCTTCTTCTATGCCTGCAAAGCAATCTAACATGCACAGCAAAGCAGGCATCGGGGACGAGATTTTCAGATATTCTGTCCAAGATGGAAAAAAAGTCTCCCAAGACAGGAGTGAAAAACAGCAGCAGCCTGGCGCTTCTCTACAACCAGCAAAGGGAGGCAATCCAGAGGGCAGCAGTAGCCAACAGGGCGCAAAGGACTTGAGAGACTGAGGCAAATGCCAGGAAAAATAGAAGCTCGGGATGCCGCTTTGTGCTTTATAGGATCATAAAAGCTTTATAGTGGGAAGTTCAAAGCCCTTAACAGACATTTCATTAGTCCTCCCTGATCCCCTGAGGTAGACAGGTGGCAAGTATAATTATTGTCATTTTTATGAATGGGAGAAAATAGGACATGGAAGATTAAGCAGCACATTCAAAGGTTCATTTAATCACATGCGCAGAAGATGCTGATTGGCCCCCTCCCTGTGGTGTCCTTATATGCCTTATGACCTTTCCCACTTGCTGGCCTCCTAACATGCTTTTCTTCAAAGCAGCAGCCTTCAAAGATCTTGTTTATATCTTAAGATTTGATGTTTTTGAGATATAACTAAAGAGCAGACAGGAGCTAAGAAAAATCATAACAAGGTCTACACAACCAAATCATTGCTTTGTTGTTGCACACATAAACCTCTGTCAAATTCATTCTATTTTTCGGAAAATGCTCAGTTGGCTTTCTTAGTGACATATGTCGTCTAAGAGACTTTTTGAGTTCACATTACTCAGGCACGTTTGGGTTTCATAATCTATAGATTGAAGCAGACTCCCCCAAACACTGTTCAATGTCTTCAAAAAGACGAGTCACGTGACTTTATGCAGTGCCAGAAAAGGTCTGACCTCGTCTTCCTCTGACAGCTGGCCGGCAACCACCATGCAGGGATGCTGGAACTGCTCGCTGGCACTGCACCTCTCTGTCCTGAAAAGACATCTCTTCTTGGCATCTCTTCCAATTGAAACATTAAAAAAAAAAAACACATAAAAATAAAAGGCCAAATGGTAATGGCAAGCAAATGGAAAAAAAAGAAAGCTGAGAATTACTAGGGAAGGGGTAAGTTTTCAACTTCTAAGAAGATATTAGAAAGTGGAAACATTACAAAATCTGTTTTTGCCAATGGGGTTGTCCAAAAAGCAACTGAATTTATTATAGATATAATAGTCACCAAATCTGTGCATGAGTCAATGATGACAGAAGACTGTACACCAAAGCAAGAGTTTCTAGATCTTCTTCATAATGTTTTATTTTACCTTAGGCTGTCCATGGCATGAACCCATGTAATGCCATGCTCATGGCATATTACTTTAGTTGTGAATCTTATATGATTTGATTTGTTAGTGAAAGACTAAAATGAAGCATAGCACTTCTCATGCCCCTTTCTTGTATAAACACAAAGTCCAATAAATAACAAACTTGAACATCAGAAGGTTGTTGAGAATTTTAAAACGTTTGAAAAGTGTTTGTGACACTGTTATATGAAGAGATGGAAAGAAGAGAGAGTGACTGGGAGAGGCGGGAGGGGGAAGGGAGTTTGAACAAGGGGATACATGAATAAAAAAATAAGACTTTATTCTTAATAAGAAAAAGAGAGGACAATATTATCATATAGCCAAATGTCTACCTACTTCTATAAGTGCGTAAATCTCGGAGCTAAAACCTAAAGGCTTGGTTACGCCAGGAGTACAATTTTAATGGAGTTTTCACTACCCCGAAATTTTGGGTAAATTTTCTGACCTGACAATACAAATGCACGAAATGGAGATATCACATAGAAAGTTTGTGTATAGTTCATCCCATACACCATTACTTGCTTTCATATCAATACATAACCATTGTATTGTGTATAAAAGCCAGATTTCTTCTTTGTCTTTTGATATGCTAAAATAAATGCAGATTTCTGAACACTCAGATTTTAAAGCTGGTTTTAGTCTATTAGAATGGCTGTAGAATATGATATTGATTTATTAATAATTTCCACATGGTTAAAAAATCCTTTCACAACTTTCAACTGTTACAAATAATTGTCAGATTGAAATCATTTTTGACCATTGATACCTAATTCCTCTGAATAAGATTATGCTCACATTTTATTGCTTGAGAATTCACGGTGCTTTGGAATTCCCATTTTCTTCAAGAAAATGCATTTCCCCTGTGGGAGAGATATTCAGTGCTTATACACAAAGCAGCTGTGAAACAAATGGAAAACTATTGTAAAGAGACGTGCTAAAAATCAAATTTCCTGCTCTGATAGTGAATAACACCCACTTATCAGCTTAATAACCTCTTATAGTACTTTCTTTTTTCTAATCAAATGCCTGTCAATGTTCTTATGCACTATGAAACAGCATATTACCAGTTTTGACACAGGATTCATAATATAATGTGTGTTATATTTATACCACCACTTCTATTATTTATGATAAGCAAGGTTTACTTCATGAATGACTCAACTGAGAAACATCACAGAGGGATGTCAGAGATGTTTCATTTTTAAGACAAGCAAATATTGAGACAAGAGCATTTTTATTTTCTTTCTGTGATTTCCTTTATTTCTGATCCTGCTAACCACACAGCCTTGTAGGCCTTTCTTTATCAACTCCCAATGGGATCTCGCTTTATAAGAAAGACTACTTTTTCCAATTCTCTCTACCATGAAATTCATCATCAATGATAATGTGCTCAATTGTTTATCATGCTTCTCCCAAGTCCTATCCCAACTCCCACCACATTTTTGCTTTGTTTTTTAATTTCCAGTGTTAACTTTTAGTCAAAAATAAATAAGCCCAAAAAGGATCAGAGCCATATTATTTTAATTATGTTATTGGCAAACTAATTCCTATAAAACTGTTGCAGGAATCATGAAGTATTTAAATGTCTGTGGAAAATAAGCCAAGGGTTGAAGGATATGGAAAGGACAATTATTTAATTTCTTAATCTAGATCAGTGGTTCTCAACCTGTAGGTTTTAACCCCTTTGGGACCTTCAGAGAGGTCAAGTAAGACCATCTCAAAACACAAATATTTGCATTATTATTCATAACAGTAACAAAATTACAGTTAAGAAGTAGCAACAAAAATAATTTTATGGTTAGGTATCAGCATGAGGAACTGTGTTAAAGGATTGCAGGAAGATTGACACCCACTGATCCAAGTGTATCTCAACTTCTTGTTTCAGAATTGTTTCTAAGGTGACTCAATTAGGTAAAGGTACTTGCTGTCAATCTTGATGATCTGAGTTCTATCCCTAGGACACATTTGGAAGAAAAGAGAAAATCAACTCTCAAAAGTTGTCTTCTAACTTCCACAGATGCTCCGTAGCACAGTAGAACCACATCCCTACAATCAATAAGTAAATAAATATAATATCGCTGAGATGGCCTTCTGTTCTCAAACCTCAGTAGAAGGTAAATATGCTGGACTATCATATATTGGACTGCAGCAAAATTCGCCTTTTCAAGATAAAATTAGTTTTGTGTCAGAATTTTTGTCTCTATGAATAACTTTTAGCTATAGTTGACTTCTAAGGAAACATATGGATCACTACTCAATATAAAGAAACATTAGGATAATTTTTTAATTCAGTTTTTGTACATTTCCTACACATATTTTGTCTTGACAAACACAAAACACTATCACATGTAAGTCATAAACAGCTATCCTATGCTACCTACTATTGATGTTGATATGCCTTATTTTTATTTGTGCTAGGTGTGTGGGTGATAAATATTAATTATGTGATGCCATAGGGGCCCAGCACTGAAACGGGGATAAACACTGAGACTCATCCCTAGCCAGGAAGCTATTTGAAATTGATCCCTGTTGGCAAAGGAAAATCATTTTTTCCCCAATATAGTGCAACTGGGCACACCAACCACACTTCAGCCCAGGCCCATGCCTGGGAGAAGTCAATACAGCAAACTCAATGGTTTAGCAAGGCTATTTGTTTTATTTTGTTTGGTTTGGTCCTTGTGTGCTTTGATTTTCATTTTTGTATTTTGTTTTTCAGAGAGAGAGAACTTAAAGTTGTGATGGCAGAGAGGTAGGAGTTTCTGGGAAAAGTTGTAATAGAGAAAAATGTAGTCAGAATATATTGTATGACAAAAATTTAAATAAAAATACTAAAATTATATTAAATAATGTCATTTCTGTCAGGTTCAAAGGAAACTTCATTGCACCCAAATTATGTCACTTAGACTAAAGCCAGCATTCCTCAAGAAGTTGTGAGGCCAGGTCCCCTCTACCGAAGGAGCCTTTTTCCTTAATACGACAGAAGGAACAAATGGCTATCTGTAGTACCTGTTAGCATCCTGAAGCCATGCTGGCATCCTGAAGCCATGCTGGCATCTTGAAGCCATGCTGGCCTCCAGAAGTCTATGCTGGCCTCCAGAAGCTCATCCTGGCCTCCAGACACCCTCCAAACCACAAGGACCCTTCTTATACATCTCGGAGTTCATGGCGGCACTGCTCTCCTCTATCTGCCTTTACCCCAAACTTCTCTAGCTCATGAACTTCCCTCTCCGCACCAGTTCATCTGCACCCCAAACTCTTATCTTTCAGCTCTGATGGTCTCTTTTGTCTTCCTCTCTTGTCCTCTCTTGGTCTCTTTAGCCTGAATTCTCTTTGTCCTCATTTCCTGCTCTCCCTGTCTCCTTTCTCTCATGGCCAAATCCAGTCTGCTGGCCATGTTCAGTCTACTAATTTCTCTCTTTGCCCTGGACTCTTCCAGATGCCTCTGGCAGCTCTTGCCCTCATATCCACAAGGAAAACCTTCCCCTCAACCATACCTTGGAGTGGTCATGTCATAAGTTTATATACTCTCAACATTTTTTAAAGTTAGCAGGCAATTTCAGAATGACACCCACTGATTTCTACAAAGGAACCCTTTGAAAAATACGCCCCCCCCCACTACTTTAAAAATTCTAAATAGTGTAGTCTTTTTACCAAGTGACAGATAGTTTTATATGGTCTGCTTGCAGAGGAGAGAAACTTCATTTTTGATTTGGTATTGAACAGTCCATGTGTCAGCTAAGTGGGATGCTTCGCCATTTGGCTGCCTTACTGAAGGGTGCTGAGACAGCCTTTCAAGTAGGTCCTGTGTGCCTGATGTGGAACAGATTTTGATACAAAAGCAGGATTTGGTATCTGAATATCTTTGATCTAAGATTATCCAAAGGAATAATAATTGTGCTTATAATCGAGTGACAGCTAAATATGGCAAGCTGAAACAAAAAATAATTCCTGATGTCAAGTATCCAAGCCAATTCCTAAAAAGAAGTACATTATTTAAGTGTGAAAAAAATTTCCCGTTTTCTCTTATGCCAGTGTTTTTCTCATATCTGTCAGTGTTAGAAGCTTTAACATACTAGGAAATTCTATTTTTTTTTCCAGTCTGAAATCTCACAGGAAAGAATGCAAGGGACCTAATGGGCGCTAAATTTATAACAGTAGACGTGTGAATTTTGATAGGCATTCAAACATTTTGTTCATTGACCACATCAACTCAGAGCTGTGAGTTTGGCCAATCACTAATGAGTTCAAAGAACTTAGATGAGATCATTGTATGCAAATCTCAGAGGGCAGGAGGTTGGGGCTTAACCCTAGAGGTAAAGTCCTTTTTGGCTGAGTCTCTAGTTAGTTTTGTATAATTATGGATTAGGCCCTAGGATTCTGTCCAGCATCCTCCAAGAAGAGAATCAGATACATTTTGCTTTGCAGCCAACACTGCAGTTACTTGGAACTGAAGTCAATAAGTTCATGTTTGTATAAAAAGACCCAGAGATTCTAATTCTGAACCACTTCTTTTTCTAACAAGTGTTGGTTCTGAGATTGCATAGTAAAGGGGCTTGTGAGGATGTGGGCCCCCAGAGACACTTTTCCTGGGGAATTGCATTTATGGGCACAGGAGTTAAGCATGCCTAGGGGGTGGAAATGCCTGAATCAGCTGTGAACAATTAGAAGTCTTGGGACTGGAGGCTCTTAGCATTCTATAACTTCAGGCTTCAGGGAACTTGTAAAACTGTAGTCCTTCTAAGTGCTACAAGCTTACAACTTTGGCATTGATTAATTGGCAATCTTCAGAGGAAAATTAACGAGACCCTAAGTGCAAAGGTCTCATTTGTACATGCAATGTTTCTTTGGTAGAACATAAAGATGCTCGTTCCAGGCTTTTACTTCACCTACAAGCCCATCATAGGCTAGGTGCTTATGAATGCAAAGTGACCTGACTCTCCTTGCATGCAGAGATCTCTGTGAAAGAAGGAAGCATGTCTCTTGTGACCAGTGTGCTTAATTTGTGTTCCAAGTAATGACTAACACTCAAGTGCAGTTCATCAGGAACCATTGCAGCAGATTCATTGATAACTTTATATAACACTGAGTTTTGCCTGCCCAAAATTAAAGAAGAAAATCAGTATGGAAGAATTAATGAATACATTAAATCTCAATGATAGTTTGGATTAACCTGCAGGGTGACTTACTCTGAGTCTTGGATGACGGGCTAAAGAAAGCAAGCATTAGTGTCACAGATGGTCATTAACTCAACACTTTTCAAACTGCCAAGATGCCTTTAAAGAAAGCAGTACCCACTGGCAGTACCCTGCGTTTCTCAGGTTTTAAAAGTAATTACATGCACTCCAACTAAACTGGGTATGCACTCTGCCTTCAAGAATATGAAAATTCTCCCTCAAAATATCTGGAAAGGCATAAATGTTTTGGGAACATTTTCATCAGAAATAAATCCCTGGCTATCATAAAAATATCATGAGCTCAGTCAAGCCAGGATCAATAGCGGCTGCCTAGGGGCGAATAGATTAATCAAAACCACGGACCCTTTCTCCCACACTTCAGGAGTGAGATGCTTCCATTTCGGTAGAATTTAAACAATTAGCCTGAACTGTGAGGGCATCTACATGGTAGATTTTTTTTTTTTAAATATTGAAAGATAATCTGTTTTGTATCCTTTCAAGAGCTGACCCACTTTGTTTTGGCTTATTGTTTCCCCCATGTGCTTGCAGTTATTTTAATCTATGTATTACCTCCCTCTGCCATTCTTCAACTAAATTATTTAGTGCATGCACCGACCTGAGCCTTTGTTTGCTGTCTAATGCTTTACTGATGGGCTTTCTCTCCACAGATGCCTTTTTAAAAGCTGTATTTTTTGTGTACCTCTTTGAGATAGATTCTGATATAAGCAGATGTGAGTACAGCTGGAGTCAACTGGAGACATTCCCTGTTCACTTGCAAAAGAACCAACTTCAGTATTAACCCCACACATACCTTCCTGGTGTACATGCCTATGATTAAGTGCCGGAGGTGTTGATGGGAACTCTACTGATTCTTCACTCCTGTCCTTCTGATTGATTAACTTTATAGAGAGGTGCTCAATGTGAGGCAAATCCTAGAGTGAGCCAGGGGATCGCGAAAACAGCTTTGTGTGGTTCTTCTTGGTTCTCAGATGCTCCTCTACTGAGGACCACCATAGGTTGGCACCCATTGCTTGGGTGCAGATAATAACTCTCAGATCATTAATAGTGATTGTGAAAGATGATATCACCACTAGGGAGGGTGATGTTCCTATTCCTGGACCAGAATAGTTTCTGGAATCTGACCTTGGCCACACCCATGTAATATTTTTAAAATTACTTTTACTACTCCACCATAAAACTATATCCTAGGATCCCATGTAATCAAAGATGTAGAGGTCTATGTCACTGGAACCCCAGATTGTCCATTTGGCATCCTGTTTTCCCTTGTACAAAGCTGAACGATAGATTGCTATCTACCAGAAACTTCCATTGTCCTCTGCTTTCAATGATTTATTCTACTGTTCTGCAAAGGACAGATCTAAAACTGCTATCTGTACATGCCTGGGATTCTGGATACCCAAATGCTTTACTGATGCCTCAGATGTGAACTCCTTTAACCTACAAAGCCTGAACATGGGATTGAATTTTTTCAGGCTTATATCCATAAGCTTTTCTGTGGGTGATCTTGATCTTGTCTTCTAATTGGTTGTGGAATATAAACACTGAGATTATATTTGGGAAACTGCTCACAGAGCAGTGATTGGTAGTCTCAAAAAAATCAAGTCTCTAGCTTGATGGTAGAACCAGGTAATGCTGTTTTTCACTACCCAGATGTTTGTTGAGCTCTGTGCTGTAGTTTCCAGGTTGTTTGGGCTGTGTCACCTTCAGATTTTACATGTAACTATAGCCATTTTTACTTAATATGCCTGGAATACATTTATGCCACCTTTAAAATACTGCCATTGTAACATTTTGACCACAGAAAGGGAGAAGAATACAGTCTGCAATGGGTTTCATGTACCTCCTTTGTCTCCTACATTGCCACTTGATGGTTTTCCAATCTTCAAGACTTTAAATAGCATTTTTCCTCATGCTTACTTAGGGAAATGCTAAAGAGAACTTACGAGTTATGCAGGCACACTCTTCTGGGTATCTGTTAGCTTAGTTACGTGTCTACAAAACAATAGATAACAAGTATGTGGTATTTTTAGATTATCCATTAGTTAAATGATACAGTGTTTGATATCTATTGACAAGTCCAAAACGTAGTGGATGCCAAGAAGACTACAGAGCTGGGCCGGGAATGGAAGACTCATCTGTTTAAAGGGTGAAAGGTCCCAAGGAAGAAGACTAATCAGCCGAGTCAGAAAAATAGAAGCTATGAGAGGGAGGGGGAATGGAAGGCAGTCTAGTCAGAGGAGGAAGCAGAGAATCTCAGTGAGATGACTGAGCACAACATGCCTGGGAACTGGCAAACCATAACAGAGACTGGTTTTCTGATTTATTGATTGCTCATTATGGCCCAGGCCCTTCTATAATCACACCATTATTGATATTCAATCACTTAAAATTCAGGATACTGATAATAGATGATATATAGATGATACACAGAGAAAGAGAGATAGAAATATGTTGATGAACAACTTATATACTTCATTTTATGCCCTTACCATTATCTCATTTCATAAGTAATGAAGCTAAGAATTAAAGATCTTGAGTACATTGCCTGGACCCATCTCAGAGTCAATGTCTGTCTGTTTGTTTGTTTGTTTGTTTTTAACATGAATCAGTTGTAAAACTCATCCAGAAGTATACTAACAGGATTTCTTCAGAGGTAGTTTCTATAATAGATGATTCCTTGCTGTTCTCAAAATGACAAAGTTGAAACATGGTCCATAGCAATAAAACTGTTTTAAAAAAAATAGTACCTTTTAAAAATATAACCTTTAGCTCTAGCTTGGACCAAATAATACTTAACATTTTGAAGTAGGACTTTTCAAGTACATGTAGTTTTATTCAGCCAATGGCCTCTTCTACACACAATCTGTGCACATGTACACCAAGATCCATAACTGTTATGGCAGGCAAATACAGGGGGCGGGATAAAAATGATTATAGCGACACCAATGAATCCCATGAAAATATGGGGAGTGGGCTCCAGAGGCTGAATCAAGAAACTTAGAGCAGACATGGTGGAGAATGCCTGAAATCCCAGGTTACAGAAGGAGACCCCATCCCAAAAACACACAAAAAGTTATACCAAAAGTATATGTCTAGCAGTGGGTGAATGATTTAGGAGCAGCTGGCATTCCCTAGAGTCTACCTCTTTTCTAGGTTACTGTGTTCGTTTTTATAAGAACAGATTATATGGAACTTGTAATACAACAAGCGAAGAACACCTTTGCTGCTGAGTTTTTCATTTTTATACTTAGGAGGGAGTTTTGTTTTAAATATAAATTGTACCATTTATGTAGAACAAAAATTCTGAGGCTGTCCTTAGCTTCCACTTAGTCTTACATCTTACAATTATTCTGTTCAGAAGTCTGGCTTTTGCCACTCTGCACTTTGCTTTGTGGGCTGGCCCTGCAATAACTGCCTGATGGCTGTTCTAAATTTCCCTCTGCCCACCCCGTGTTTGTGGCCTGCCCTCTGCAAGCACTTAGCATGTAGACCTCCCCTTCCCTCTGCTCTCAAACCTTCAGACTAATCAGTTAGTGAATATAGTTCCTATATTGTGTCTTCAGCTTCCATGTCGCCTAAATGGTCCTCTCTGTCATCCTGTGGACTCCACCTACGTGTTTCTCCTAATCCCCTGCATGCTCAAACCTCCAGACTTCCAAAATTGCTCTTTTCTATGCTCAATGCTTTCTCTAAGAGATTCCAAGGCTGACTTCATTGCTTTTATTTCAATCTCTCTACCTCAGAGATATCTTCCTGACTTTCCTCTTATCTAGCAGACTACTCATTGATTTTCTATCACCTTTTCCAATTGATTTTTTCTTTAAAATTCTCATCACTACCATCAGCTTCTTTTATATTTATTTATGCTCTGCCTCCCTCCAAGGACTGTTCATCATGAGAAGAGAACATGAGAACTTCCATTGTTTGATGTTTGCCTTGGACAATGCCCAGAACACACTGGATATTTTATATTGGTTCAACATATAAATTGTAGTTTAACCAAGGGACCTAATGTTTTGTCGTCACTAGAAAATGTGAACATAAAGAGAATGTATATAGTGTCGTAGATAAACTATAAAAAATGTATGATAATATTAAAATATAAAATGGAAAAATAAAAATTGCTCTTTAAGAATGCCTCAAGTGTGGTGAGCTAAGCTGTGTTTCCCAGATTCCGTTCTGCTGTTACAGGGAGTTTCTTTCAGGTCAACACCGGCAGACGATCACTAGATA
This sequence comes from Sigmodon hispidus, assembly GCA_004025045.1. Classification (NCBI taxonomy): domain Eukaryota; kingdom Metazoa; phylum Chordata; class Mammalia; order Rodentia; family Cricetidae; genus Sigmodon; species Sigmodon hispidus. The sequence goes on from PVIH01003806.1 coordinate 28,704, forward strand.
GTGGTTTTTATAAAAGAACATAGCGGTGTCGGACTTTCACATCTTTCAGTTCTTCAGTCTGGCTCTTCACTCCTCTATTTTTACTGTCAAATATATAAGGCTACAGTAATGTCTACAAATGCTGTTAGGAGGGGTTTTGTTGCCGTTTTTCTGTCTCTGTTCATCAGCCTTTCCCTGATCACATTCGCTACCCCCCCCCACACTAAAACATTGCAATAATAGTGAAAATATGGTTTACCCTATTCCCATCGGCAGTTTGACCTAACGGATACAAATCCTAAGCCAAGGACCAGCTTTTAAAAGAAGAAATTTGAGATGTTTTGCTTACTCCCTGAAGGGGGCGCTTGGGGGATTACACTTCAAGGCTGTCTGCACTACAGCACGGAGTTGCTTCTTTGTTTTGTCCAGTTAACCTACTGGATATGTTTGGAATATAAGCATGGGACTCAAATCACTTTGGTCTCAAGCCTAATTGAGAAAGAGCAAGCTAAGCACATTTGGTAGCCATGGCGAGGCTCCCAATTTGTGGTCCACACGGACCTCACACTTCAAGCATGCGAGGGCGTCAGTGTGTTTTATCTTTGACAAGCAATGCTTTCCAGAGAGATGCCTAGCTGTAGCAAGTCAGCGTGGTCATGAACTGTGGTGTCATTTCTGGCAAGAACTTTCAAGCCTGCTTAATGTTAGCATCAATTGCCATAATACACTTTGACATTGTTTGGGATGTTACACTAGGTAATCCAACCTCTCTCATGTCAAAATTGAATCATGGAGTGTTACCTTAGGACCTAAAAATTTCAGCTACAATTTTGTTCTTCTTGACCCATGATTTGGTTTTGTATGACAACACAATCAGTGTTATGAGAAATATGGCTTAGATAGTTCCAGATCCTTCATATTTTTTACATGAATTTTGAGAAAGAGAGATCAGGTTGTTTAAGCCATTGCTCTGCAATGGATTTTTTTTCATTTCTTATAGGAATGAAGTGTTTTATGTGTAAATGGTCTTTGCGCACACAGGTGTTATCAGTAAAACTTATTATTTTAAAGGTTTATTTTTATGCCTCAATTAAAAAATTTGAGAAAGGTTTTAAAACACATATTTTGGTGTGTGTGTGTGTGTGTGTGTGTGTGTGTGTGTGTGTGTGCCTGTGCACATGCTTTAGGGCCCAGATGAGTGTCTCTACCCTCTTTCTACCATGGGGGTTCTGGGTTAGCAAACTCAGATTTTCAGACTTGATAATAAATGGTTTCACATGCTGAATCATCTCATTAGCCAAGCAGGGAAAACAAAAGTTTAACTGAGCCTTGTATTGGTGTCTTTTCTATTGCTGTGATAAAATACCATGAACATAGCAAATTATAAAAGAAAGTGTTTAGTTTGGGGCTTATGGTTTCATAGCAATAGAATCTATGATGATGATGAAGCAAACATGGCATCAGGAACAACTGAGACTTACGTCTTGATCCACAAATTTGAAGCAGAGAAAGAGACACTAACACATCTGACCCAGTCTTGATGTTGGGATGAGGAAAGCGGATTGGCCTGGAGTGGATGCTGAACTAAGCTACCTTGGGACCTTGGGACCTCCTGCCCTTGCTGGGGAGGAGATAAGGAGATGGGGAGAAGAGAGAGTGACTGGGAGGGACTGGAGCGGGGAGGGAGTTTGAACAAGGGACACACGGATAAAAAAATGAGACTTCATTCATAATAAATAAAAATAGGAAAAAAAAAACCTCAAACCCCCCTCCATCCTCAAGTGACAACTTTTTCCAATAAGGTCACATCTCCTATTTCTTCCCAAACAGTTCCAACTAGGGATCATGTAGTCAATATCTGAGCCTATAGGGATCTTTCTCATTCAACCCACCATAAATAAGCCTTTTATGCAGATGATAAGATATCAAACAAGTAGATGAGATGGTTAAAAATGAACTGTACACCGAAATTTCTCTTTCTAACAAGACAGTATTCGGAGAGGGTAGGATATGAATAAAATCAGTCTGATTTATGTACTCTTATTTTTTATTTATGTACTCTTATTTGAAGTATGTCACTTGTGATTGGGTATTTGCCTTGTAGTAGAGGACTTACCTAGCAAGCCCAAGGCCTTGAGTTCAGTCCCAAACCCTGAGGGGAAAAAGTCTATCTGATTCTGTGTAGTCGGAGCCTGAATGCAATTTAGACAAGACAGTTGTTTTCTGTGCTGTAAGCCATCTCCAGTGGAGCTCAAGGAGTCAGTATTACCGCCTAAAGTCCCTCTGATCTACGGGAATAGGTAATTGTAGGACATAATGAGTATAGTTATTTTCATGAAACTCAACTAGATGAAAGCGAACCTAGCTGAGGGTTCCTCGCTTCTGATTTCCATATTTATCATCTGAGTGCCCGTACCCTTCTTCCTCCTCTCCCCTCAGTACATACAGCAAGCAATGTTCATTTCCTTCCTCATTCTGCATCAAGGATGGCCAAGTTTCTGAGCATACCTAGTTAGCAGGATGGGAGCTAACAGAGTGCTGAGAGGCTTCAGATCTTACACTGCCTACCAGTTCCTGATTGGTATTCCATTTTATTCTGAAACATAAGGAATTAGATGTTGAGATTTAGAGACTAGTTTTACATCCCCATCTGGCCCTAATTCTGCACATACAGTTGTACATCATGAATCCACAGCTTTGCTTTATGCCTCTATGTTCCTGCTTGATTTGAAAATGAAATTTTACTCCCCACTAAATGAAGAAGTTGGCTCTGAATGGTTTTTATATTATTTTAAAATGAAACATCTAAGGTGATGTTAAATCTTTAAGATGATGTCTGAAATCAAGTAAGATTGCTTTTGGAAACAATGAGTCATATCTTTCCATGTGCATCCCCCACAGGGTTTGTGCACGGTTTTTCCTTTTCATTTATTATTAAACTTAGCAGTATTAATATTTATTAAATACCTATGGGGTGCCAGTAACAATTCATAGCACATTAAAGATGTAGCTCCTAGTGTCAGAAAACCTTAAAAAGCTGTTCTATACTATTGCACCTCAACTCTGGTCAGAGAGAAAATGATTCTACTCTCAGAGATGTGACTTGTGTTTTCTTTTGTAAGAATGTTTCTATCTAATGCATGTAATTCTAGGTAAGTGTTGGCCACAAAAACCGTAGCAAATGTTTTTGAAGTTACATGTCTACAACCTGATATTTTCCCAAAACTTAATTGAATTAAAAAAGAAAATGAAGAGCAATGTAAGATAAAAACAAACAAACAAAAAAATGAACAAAAAACACAAAAAGAAATAGATGTAGGGGGTAGGTAGAACAGATCCTTCCTGTTTAGCAATGAAATACAGAATCTAATGAAAGTGTGCACAGTCATAGATAATTCAGATGGCTCTTTTTCCACTCAAATTACATAGTACAAGGAGTCTTTAATAAAACCTAAAGGGAAATATAGTCAACACAGCCACCAGGATGCATGCTTGGAATGGCTTTCCAGGCACAGCCTTTAAGGTGAGGGACACAGGAGCCATTCAGCAACTGATGCTTTTTGGTAATAAATTTTCATTGCTTCAGAAATATATTTTCTTTAGTTCTTATTTTGTTAAGACTGTTCAAACAATAAATTTCATCCTCAAATTATAACCAAAGCTGTATAAGTCATGTCCACAAGAAGTCTCATGAAGCAAATGACAGGAACTAATAAACCTGTGTCCTTCAGATCCTGTCTGTTAAATTATTTTAATATACTTTTTAAGTATTTGTTTAGTGGTCATTTTGATAACAAGTAAGTACCTTAGTTTTTGGAAAAAAAATACTTAATAGAGATTAGACATGTGTTATAAGTACATGAGAAATCCAAAATGATAAGAACTTTAAAAAGGCACTGAAACAAGATTCAGTGTTCAGTAGGAAGGGGTAGTTCAGCTGGTAACCAGAGTCTGCCAAATATTAGTTATTAGAAGATAAAAACAATGAGGCTGGCACTGGGAGTGGAGATTAGCAGAATGATTTCATTTTTGTCACACTGGCTGTTGTCTACTGGAAAGGCTGTGTCAAAGTAAGAAAACTGATTATGAGTCTGTTCAAGTCCATACAATAGATTAGACATCCTCAACTTACATAGAAGCAGGTATTGTTAGCAGAACAAGTTAGATTCAAGAAGTATGTTGAACTTGTAAATTACTAGCTGGCTGCCCAAAGGCACTGAGTGTGAGAAAATTAAAGAAGACATGAGTGTGATTTTTAATAAAAAATTTTAATTATGCATCCATATTAGGACCTATGGTAGAGGAGGTGGACTACAGTACACAAGAAATTATTCCTAACATCATAAACATTAATAATTAGAAATGAATAGTAATCGCTGAAAGTAAACAAAAATATATAATGGAATATGAAAATAATGTCCAGAAGATAAAGCTATAGAAAAAATATAATTTTTGTGAGCAGAAGAAATAGGATGCTTGGAGATACAAAATCAAAATTTGCAATTTTTCTCTATCAATCTTTAAGTACTAGCTGATTTTAAAATGTCATACATATGTATTCATTTAATAAAAGAAATGATTTTTCTTTTCATGTATACTATGATATATTTCTGTGTATAAAATTGGCACAAAATCAACAGAGACAACAGGCACAGACAAATTAAAATAGTTGAATAAAATATTTGAATATGTATATTAAATGTATAAAAGAATGGTATTTTCATACATATCTACACTTAGGTCATACAAGTGTAGGTCATTACCCATGTATTCTCTTCTGCTCATTTGCTTCCTCTTTCCAAATAGTCTGCTTTCTACATTAATGTCTTCTTAAAAATTATACGATTCATTATGAGAGGAAAAATGAATATTTGTTTTTCTGAACTGAATCTGTTTTACTTTGCTTAACACAATGACCTCTAATGTTCTGCCCATTTTTCATCATGCAGTTGTGCTCTTATTATGACTGAATACAAATATATTCAGGAATAGTAATACATACAGAGTAATACACACATATACATACATATATACATTTCTCTGTGTCTGGTTTTGTGACTATAACATTCTGGACTTGTCACATTATTAATATTTATATATATTATATTCACACATATGTGTACACACACATCACATTTTGTTTTTCCCTATACCTACTGATAACCAACTAAGATGACTTCAGAGTTTATAACTAATGGATAGTGTGTGATGAGCATGATGTGTATGTGTCTCTATTTTAAACTGATAAGTATTCCTTGTGCTTAGCCCTCAAACTATATATCTGGATCAGATGGTAGCTCTAGTCTTAATTTGGAGAAACTTTCTGAAAGGTTTCCAAAATGGCTGCATTTGTTTTCATTCCCACCAACATATACAATGGTTCCTCTCCAAACACTCTCATTTGTTACTATTGTGCTCTTGATGGCAGCTATTCTGACTAAAGTATTGTTGTCATTTACCCGAAACTGCTGAGCACTTCTTATACATTTGCTGGACATTTGTTCTTCTTTGAGAATTATCTGTTCAGTTTATTTGCATAGTTTTAATTGGACATTCTTTTTTGCATATTCTGGACAATAACTCCATAACACGAATAGCTAATAGGTATTTCCCTCCATTTTTTATGTTATCTCTTCACCTTGTTAATTGCTTTTTTTGCTGTGCAGAATCAGAAATACTATGCAATCATGTTCATTAAATTTTGCAATTATTTCCTTAGTTACTGAAGAATTGCTTAGAAAGTTATTGCCTCTGCCTAGTCCTTGAAGATTTTCCTTATATTTTATTTTATTTTATTTTATCAGTGCCAAAGTTTCAAGTCTTACCCTAAGGCCTTTTATTCATTTGAGTTGGTATTTGTGCCAAGTGCAGTTTCTTTTCTGTTGGCTGTGATGAAACATTCTGAACAAAATACCTTAAGGGAGAAAGGATGCATTTTGGCTTAGGGGAATGAAATTCATCATGGCAGAGGAGAATTGGCAACCAGCAAAGAGAGCATAGTGGAGGGATTAGGAAGCTGCCCTATCACATTGCTTCCACACTGAGGGAATGGAGAAGAAGTGGAACCAGGCTATGAACTGTCAATGCACATCGCTAGTGACAAACCTCCATCAAGGCTTTATCTCCTAAAGGCTCCATAACCTTCCCAAATCTGATCAGCAGCTGGAATCTAAGAGCATATGAGATACTGAGAGACACTGAAACCATAGCAGTAAAATAGTTCCAGTCTTCCACCTACTGAAGTACCCAGTTTTCCAAGGGCCCCTTGTTTAAAAGGATGCTGTATTCTACAATATATACCTTTGAAACCTTTGTGGAAAACTTAGTTGACTGTGGTTATATGAGTTATTTTCTTGGTCTTCTATTCTATCACTCTGTGTCTGATTTTGTGCCTCTAACACTCTCAGTTTGTTACTGAGGATGCAGTGTGACTTAGAATTCAATATCACAACACTTCCAGCATACCTCAGAATTACTTTTGGCTATTCGGGGTCCACTGTGTTTACATATTATTGTTTTCTTTTGGTTCTCAAAGAATGATGGTCAGTAACTTAAGAAACTTCCTAGGGGTAAAAAAGAGAAAGCCGGAGTGGGAAGAAGAGAAAGCCAGAGTTCATGAAGCATGTTTCTTCAGGAAATGTGAAGCATTGAAGCTTAAAGAGGAATCTAAGCTTATATGTCATCACCTTTGGAGTTTAGAATGAAGATATGAGTTGATGGGGGCACATGATACAATTCAAAATGCCCATTTTATGATTGTTTACAGTCAGGTTAGATTGTATACATCAACAGGTAGGTCCCTATTAGCAATCCACTCATATCTACACCTTGGAAAACCCAGCTGTTCTCCTATATCTGTTAAATTCCCATGGAAGAGATGGAGATGGGGCTCAGAGTCTCGTTCTCAGCCCAAGCTGTGTCAAAACTATAGTCAAACAAAACTGTGCTGTGGACAGACAAATGAGACAGTAGAACACACACACATACACAAATGAGGATAAGAATTGCCAATTTTATTTTTTTTTTCAATTTTTAAAAAGTCAGTGAGTTACATATCAGTGGGAAAGTGGAGTCTACTTGCTAGAATGGAAAGAACAAGATTTCTCTCCATAAGAGAATCTAAGGAGCATCTGAAAGAAATTTTATCCCAAAGAGGTTAAGATGAAGTGAACACTTACTTCCACATTTGATCCCCCAAGTTATTCAATTATGAGATTCAGGGAGTCACTGAATCTGTCACTCAGGTGAAAATAAAACTTTTCCTCTTTGAGTCTCAAGAAGCAACTAATGAGGCAGTAAGATGTTGAGGTGAAGCCTTGTTAACAGCTTCTGTTCCATGTTCCTGAGCTGTTCCCCAGCAATGAGGCACAACCAGATGACTGCTCTGTTAGTGAGAAAGTTCTGGGGTGGTTAAAGAGATATTTTCCAGGGAGAAGCTGGGGAAGGAGGGAGCAAGATTCATTAACTATTGTATGCAAGATGTAAATCATTTCTTTTTCTCATTGAATAAGTTGGTGGTGACATTTTCAAAAAATAAGTGAATTATAAGACAATGAAAACAATACACATAGCTAAAAAACCATCTAACATTCTGAGGGCTAATATGCCTCCATTAACATCTTCTGTGTCCAATTTTCTTCTACAAACAAGGCAAAAATCTGTTCATACAGAAAATCAATTCTCAAAATACTTGCGTGATTATGAACAGCTTGCTTTTGTAAAATATGGCCTTGGCCTTGTAGCCCCAGTGAGTGAGCTCATGGTTTCCATTAGACTGGGGACTTGATGGTGCATTGTTCTCCACAGTACACTGTTTAGTCAATTTTATGACTAGAGGGACCTGAAGGGTGTCCTGATAAATGATTCTAGAACTATCTGCACTCGGCAGCTGAAGAAATGTATCATATGAGCGTCATTTTAGAAAAACTAAAAAGTACACTTTGCATTCAATTGATTTCACAATCAAGTGTTCATTGAATCTTGCCAGGGAATTATGCATACAAACTAACCTCAGATGGGAACTCTGAACCATCTTCTCAAAATTCTATCAAACTTATAATTCCTTCTGGTCTGACTTCAGCTTATTGTAACATAGTGTCTATTATGCTGACATATTAACAAGTATGAGTTTACTTAGGTAATGGAAGGCCCCTTCAGTGGTATATACCTGTCGTCCCAGCTGCATCAGAGGCCATCATGGGAAGATTGGGTTGAATTCAAGAGCTCAAACCCAATCTAAACAGCTTAGAATTCATCTACAAGAAGAATTACAAATGGCTGAAAGGCATTTGAAAAAGTGCTCAACATCTTTAGCCATCAGAGAAATGAAAATTAAAACAACTTTGAGATACCACCTTACACCTGTCAAAATGGCGATGACAACCTATGTTGGAGAGGTTGCAGAGCAAGGGGAACACTCCTCCATTGTTGGTGGGAATGTAAACTTGTTCAGCCACTCTGGAATGCAGTATGGTGGATTCGCAGAAAACTGGAAATCAATCTCCACAAGGATCTAGCAATACTACTCTTAGGCATATACCCTAAAGATACACATTCACACCCCAAAGGCATTAGCTCAACTATGTTCATAGCAGCATTATTTGTAATAGCAAGAACCTGGAAACAACCTAGATGCCCCTCAAATGAAGAATGGATTAACAAACTGTGGTACATCTACACAATGGAGTACTACTCAGAAGTAAGAAAAAGTGATATCCTAAAATTTGCAGGTAAATGGATGGATTTGGAGAATATCCTCCTGAGCGAGGTATCACAAACATAGAAAGTTAAGCAGGGGATGTACACACACATTAGTGGACTTCAAACAAAAAGAAAAGCATTCCCAAACTGCAAACCACAAACACTGAATAGCTTGAGATCTGACGCCCCTTGGATGGGCACCTTGGAGCCCACTCCCTCCAAAGAAACACCCAACCCAGTCTTAATGTTGAGATGAGGAAAGTGGATTTGCCTGGAGTGGATATTGAACTAAGCCACCTTGGGACCTTGGGACCTCCTGCCCTTGCTGAGGAGGAGATAAGGAGTTGGGGAGAAGATAGAGTGATTGGGAGGGGACAAAAAGGGGAAGACAGTTTGAACAAGGTAATATATGGATTAAAAAAATGAGACTTTATTCTTAATAAAAAAACACAAAAAACAAAATACAAAAAAAAATTCATCTGAAAAAACAAAAACCCAACTAAGAAAAGCAGTAAAGGAAAACATGTTGGTTAATCTGCAAAAAGTGGTCTGATCTGAGCAATCCTCCAAGAGAACAGTTGGAGCAGCTGTGGAAGTCAGGTGCTAGAGGGGACACCCTGGGGAAACTGTGTCATCGGGGTAAGTGGAGGACAATGAGAGAGCTAGACTGCACAGTGAAAGTGGGGAGCAGCTGGCTGCATGTGAGGAAGCTCAAGACCCATATATTGTTTAAACCTCTCTTGGAAAAGTATATAGAGTCATCAACACAGAAGAATTTTCATATAGACTCATGATCACAAGCTACAAAGCTGTATTGATGACAAGTCCAATAAGTATACATTTAAGGTAAAATGTGAGCTCAAGTGTGTGGGTAAAAATGGTTTTTAAAGACTATACTCTGGATGTGGAGGTGCATTATACATACATATACATATGTGTGTATATATGTAGGTATATATGGGGAATACAGTCTTACTTCAAGGAAAGATGAATCTGAATGTGATGCTTCCAGACAACTGGCTACAGGCCAAACAGAAATTTCTAGAAATTAAACAAGTTATTTGAAAAACTTTGCCAAACCAAATCTCATTTACTTTATTCTCTTCCTCACTGCACAGAATTTCCCTGACGTAGTTAGAGTACTCTTAAGAAGCAAGTATAGCAGGTAGGATTTGCGTAGATGCTCATAACCAACTTTAGCGATTGGTATTCCTCCTCCTGGTTATTGACCAGAGAATTGTCATGAAAGGTCCTTAGTTTCCCAGTGTCTTTAGAGAATCCTCACTATAAGCCCAGAGTGACCTGTTTTAAAGTTCATGAACAAAGATTATCATTTTTACATGGAATGACTAAATATGAGAGGGTTTATGGTCCTCCTTTTAGGAATTACTGATGCCTCTCTAGCATTTGATGGCTACCATGTGCAAATTGGAAAACCACTCCTTAGTAAATTTATATGCATCTTATAAGAATATCACACTTTGACTTTTACAGAAAGCTATATAACACGGAGGCAGAGGCAGTCTGTTCAGAAGCTGGTTGTCAAGGCAACTGCACCTTCATCCAGTAAGAAAATCAAAGGGATTTTCTAACAGCATATTGGGGAGGAAATATTTAAGCATTTATTGCCCCCATGTATGTTTTCCATTGATTTAAAGACGATGTCACCAGGAGCTTATTAGTTGCCTCAAAAAATGCTTCTCTTTATTGAATCCTCAGCAAGACATGAAATCGATGTGGATACAGGTGTAAGTACTTGCTTTGGATCTCGTGGCATTTCAGCATATGTCAGAAAAAGTTTACAAGATGTAACAGAAAAAAAGGAACTAAATCCTCACCTCAAGTATTATAGCTATTTGACTTTTTTTTATCAAATATGAAAGCCCACCACACTGTTTCAATGTACCCTGTTCATCTTCATTCACAGATCTGAAACACACAGAGACCAAGTAATGAAAACAATGTAGAGTGAAACAACTCTACAAAGGTTGAGAGCCAGGATCTGGGGTAGCATTTACACTTGTCCCTTTAAATGAGTAGACCATTTTGCTGCTGTCTGTAGAAAGGGGACATGGTTAATATTCCATCAAGGAAATGCTGGGAATAAAGAAAAGTCATCTTCCAGAACTCACAGGAGACAAAGTGAGGGAGAGAGGTATGTAGAAGGCTGTGCTGCACAGTGATTGAGATCTTGTGTGCATGAACCAAGTGTAGTTGTGTTACAAATGTGTATTCACTGGACTGGAGTACAGTAGATAAAAGTACTTACCACTCAGCTCGGGACTCATGGAAGCTCAAAACCAGCTGGAACTCTCGTTCCAGGTGATCCATTGCCCTGCCCTCTTCTAGACTCCACAAACACCAGGCATCCATGTGGTGTACATATATAGGCAAAAAGTCATATACTAAAAATAAATAAATCTTTAAAAAAAATAAAGAGAGATCAGTTCTCCAAAGGCCATCCTTTTTGGGGGGTAAAAAGTGAGGAAAGTTTAGTCTAGTGGTTTTCAACCTTCCTAATGCTGTGACTCTTTAATACAGTTCCTCATGCTGTGCTGACCCCCAACCATAACATTATTTCATCGCTAGTTCATGTCTGTAATTTTTCAACTGCTACCAATAGTAACATAAATATCTGATATGCAGGGTATCTAATATGCGACCCCAGGGGGCTATGACCCACAGGTTGAGGACCACTGGTTGAGTTTAAGTCATTTTATCTGCAAAATGAACACAGTGACCTGTACAAGGAATCCACTAGGATGTATGCAGGCCTTGATGAGCCCACATACGTGAAGCCTACTTGTGCCACACAAAAGACCTATCACTATTAAATGACAAAGCTTTCCAATATCTTAGATCTGAATGAGCTGCTGTATGGCCCGTGGTCCATCTTCTTATCAGCCACCTCATCATCCTTATCATCTGACATTTTATGATTCCCCTAGCAGTCATCTCCCCTTCCTCTGCCATGTGGGCACCCAGGTTGCTGTTTCTTAGATTTTCATGTCTCTGCCAAATTGCTTCAGCTGGAGACTACAGTGTGTTAATTATTACATGAATACTTTAATAATTGTTAAATAGAATACTCTTGTTGTTAGCAGAAAATCTTCCACTCAAAACACATCTGCAATGTATTCATTCATTGTGTATATGAGTCCCTAAACCACAGCACCAGCATTCTTTACTTTCCAATAATATTACATTTTTACATAAGCACCATTCCCTCTCCATCTATGATAAGGTAAGCTGATGATCTCTAACGTCAATATGACAGGTTTTGTGCTTCCAGAGTCAGTGGCTAATTCTTATTTTTGAACAACTAAATAAGAGAAGCTGACATTTCTAAAATTTGGATACATAGCCTACTTCCTCCAGCACAAGGAATGGTCTGTTAACCTATAATTCTTAGTTGTAAAATACCCCTCTTTGCTTTTTAGCCTAAATTTCCTTTGAACAAAATGCTATCCTCCACATATATAACCTAAGAATAAAACAGAAACGTAGAAGCAGGGCAGGAGTTAGTTTTTTTTTTATCAATGTGGTCATAAGTCAAACTTAAGGTATGCGGTAGATCTGAAGTTGACTTACAATAAAATCTTAGAATTGAAAGCCCCAGCCCCCAGGATGGGACTTGTTTCATCTGTGTCTCATATTTCCTAATATATAAAATGGTTGTGATCATGATCTTCAGAACTTCATTTGCATTTTCCTCTTTTCTATTAGACAAACTCTGAACACAACCATCATAAATCTTTCTTGTGCCCTCTAGAAGATTAGATGTAAAAGCAACATTTATTTAGGTCTGTTCTCTGATATTTCTGATACATATGGACGATGAAGAGCTACCAGACAGAAAGGGGAACAGCTTAAGTGAGACTAAAGAATATATTGGGTCAAAAAGAGGAAAAGGTACATTTCTGTAGACCAAAACTACATTAATTCCATGCTATGAGTGCATACAATGTATGAGCCACAGAGCATGGTCATGCTTCCTGATCCTCATAAAGAGTTTACACAGGTGGCCTTGACTGTTTCCTTATTCTGCTCCCCAACTCTGTTCTCCTCACTTATTTTCTGCTACTGAATTAGTGACCATATCTTTTAACATGTCCTCTCCAAGACAGAGCTGGCCTGTGCTTCTTTCTATTTTTCAAGAATTTACTGTTCACAACAGGCTAATTGATTGACACATAGGGTAAAAGTATTTCTGTAAATTCCATCACCTTGAAATTCCCTGGAAGAAGAAAAACAGCCTTTTAACCATAACAAATATATTCAAGAAAATGATCTGCTTGTGGCTATACATTTCTAGTTTTGTGGAACCAGATTTTGTTTCCAGAACAGAATCACAGCAACAAGACAGGACAGAACTTTCATGGTGATATGAAAGACTCTTTGTGAATCAAGTTCTAGACATGGAAGACTATCACACCCTCCTCCTTTCTTCTTTTCCTTATATTGAGAGTGTAGCAGTCACAGCAGAGAATGCCGAGAACCTACATGGCCCAAATTTTTAAATGGGAGGCAGATATCTAAAGTGTGCACAGCCTTCAGTGACTTGACAAGGCAGTCAACCATTGAGAGGTTTAGGTCCATTTTTTCTAGAAGTATCCAAGAACTAGATTGCTGCTTTTTGTTTGATTAGAATTGAACTTTACTTTATCTCTGGTGAAGCTTACAAGTTTGAGGTAGATAGATAAATAGATAGATAGATAGATAGATAGATAGATAGATAGATAGACAGATAGATAGATAGATAGATGATAGGTGATAGATTGATAGATTATAGATATGTAGATAGATATTGACAGAGATGTATATTTTTTTCTCTTTCTCTTGATCTTTTTTATTGTTGTGACACACTCAAAACTGGAGGCAGAAGCAGTTGGTTCTCTGTGAGATTATTTTTATTATTTTATTTTATTTATTTTAATTACCTTTTTTATTTGGAAGTAGATTCTTCTTTCATAGAATATATTCCAACCACAGTTTCCCCCTTTCACTGCTTCTACCATCCCCACCTTCTCTTCCTCTCCACCTCCACATTCTCCTCTTATTACTTCTTCAGAAAAGAGCAGGTCTCCAAGAACGACAACTAGAAAGAATATATATTTCTTTTGAAAAATTCCTCTGCAACAGAAAATAAGATTGGTAAATCAGCACAAGGATCAGAAGTGGTATTTGATGAACAGATACCAGGTCTATGCTCACAGCTAGCTCAAACACACATTCCTTTGAGGTATTAGGCCATTTCTCTTCACCAGGTGTCAAGGACAGAGTTATCAGGTGGCAGAACAGGAATTCCCAAGCAGCATTTGACAGCAGTTCTTTTCTCCATACTTCTTCACCATGGCCATGTTCTCATCAGCAAAATTTCACTAAACATTTTGTCTTCCCTACATTTTTTCTGAGATTGTAGGAATATGAAGGAGGGGACAGGAAGACCTGAGTGTGTAGCAGCAGCTATTCCTTTCCCCAAAAACTGTATATCAAAGGCTAAGAAATTGATCTGATAACAGAGGGACTAGCTGAGAGTTGCAGACATCACACTATTATTTCTTGATGAAATAATGAATACAAGAGGCAACAGATTGTCTTACCCTTTTTATATTTAGTCCATATTTTATAAGATTTAGACAGAGATTCTTCAGCTTTCTGTAATATGCAAAGCTTTGTCACACATCCCACAAGGCCCCTTCAATTGTTTCCTCTTCATGGCCAATGCAAACGCTGCATTCCTTATAGATGTAATTGCAGTCTGCAGCTGGTATTTCTGCAAAGTTATTTTGTAACACAAGTACATCAGAGTCATTAATTCACATTTCTCTATGCTATGAACCTGAAAATTCTCATTAAAAATAGCATCCCCTCAAGCGCCACCAGGATATATTGACTGTCAAAGAGGCACTTCCTAATTGTCTACCAAAGCCCAAGAAAATTATTTATTACATTGTTGCATTCAAGTCTTCTTTCTTCATGGTGTAATGAAAAAGCATTTGTTTTCAGTAGCAGTCTTGGCTTCCCGCTATACTTGTTCAGATAATCACTAATCTGCCAAATGCGATAGTTTTCTAGTCACCACAAAAATGTATCCTGAATTTAAGTTGGAATATGGATAAATCAACTCTCTATGCTTCAAGAAAATCAATAGAAGTATGCTCAACTTTCCAAGAGTTTGTGGCAGTTACAGGCTTTTACACTTTGATTTTAAAATTTGCTATTTCTAATAAACTTGGTTTAAACTAATGTCAAACCTACTGTGCACTTTCTTTGTGCTTAGTACTGTTGAAGTATTTTATACACATTGACTTTTGAGTCTTACCCTAGCTCTCTGTAACTGGTTCCATTGTCACTGCCCTCTGTAGACACAAGCTGAAAGCTAGTCAGTGAGCCTGTGTAACGTGCAATATTCAAACAGTCTAAATCTAAAATGGCATTTCTCCGTCATAACACTATTGACAATTTAGACCAGAACTTTCTTTTTTAATCTTAAAAAAAATATTTTTCCATTGCTGTAATTCATTGTACCTGGCACTGGATTGCAGAAAGATACTTTCATACAGGTATATAATGTTCCTTGACCTTGGTAACTGATATGCCTCCTACTTTCCCTTTTATTATCTATTATGATTCTTTAATTTCCCTAGACAGTTTTGCTTTTAGCACTATGCCATACATGCATATATGATTTCATATGTCTACATAAAGCCTAGGTATAATAAATGAGAAAAAAACAAGCAATATTTGTCATTTTGAATCTGACTTACTGACTATGACTGTTTACAGTTGTTCTCATTTTCTTCAAAATGACATAGCTTTCTTCTTGCTTGTGGCCAGAAGGCCATCTTAACTTGGGGCTGTCTAGTGCAATGTGCGATGTTTAGCAGATTGCCTGGGCTCTGCCTTCCAGCCACCATTTCAATCAAATTGCCCTGAGACTTGGCCAGACAGATTTCTTCTGGAGTATAAAATGCCCATGTTAAGAGCAACATCTCTAAGGCAAGTATTTGCAGAAGAAAATATTATCTACAAGAGGGCTACATTTGCTTCAAGGTGGTAAACACAAAAACTGCTTCTTCATCAGCAGATAAGTGTGTGTAAATAGATACACCATCTATTTGTGATAATGAAATTTCATGGACAGGGAGTAGAAACTTGAAACCATTTACAATGACTCCTTCGAAGAAAAATGATGAAAACAGGTTTGAGAACCCCTGGGCCTCTATCTTGTACATATCACAGCTGAGTTATACTACAGGAAACTGGCCAGATGGGAAAGTTTGAACTCTAGAATAAATCCTTATTTTAATGTCTCCCCCAAAATGGTCAAGGAGACTTACCTTTACCTTCCAGAAGTTTCCCCGTCCTTACCTAGGCCTCAGGGATTGGAAACTGCTCTGAAGTTTTGGTTCAACAAAACACTTCAGACTATTTTTTAAACATTTCCATTCCAGCAAAAAGTACAAAATTATATTTGCCAAGAGCAATGTTTCTTAAACTTTTTAATCCCGGGTGTATTTCAAAGGAAATTTATCCATATGGTTCTCATTCATTTACTTTTAATTCATCAAGATGGCGTTTTGTAATGCCAGTTGACAACCAAGAAGCTGCATGCATGTTTTTCTAACTTGAACCAGGAAGTTGAGTTTTGCTTGGGATAAACAAAATGTAAAACCCTTTACTTGGTATAATTTTCTCTCTGTACCGATCATTAATGTGGAGCCTACCTTTTTGATAGGAAATGTTTTATGGTAGAAATAAGCGAGTGAAAAAATACTACTAATATATCATCTTTAGAAAAGAACACAAAGACAAAGAGACATGTGGGTAGGCTGTGTAGCTTCTGTAATTGGCCTGGTGCTCAGCAGCACTTGAGGGTGGAAGAACTGTGAAGCTCTTTGAGAAGGTGGAACAGTAATTGTCAAGTCTTTCCTGTTTGGTATAACACTGTATATTTATAGAAGGCTTGCTAGAATCTTCTCCCACTTTCTCCTCTATCCTTACTTCACCCCCAATCTTTCACCATTATAGCCTTCCTCTCAGAATACAATCTCACAGGCATCATTGCAAATTATCCATGGGCCTCATTAGAGACATATATGTTCAAAAGAAAAAAAAAAGACAATAGGCATTGTGGAAAGGTTCTTTTATGGGTCACATTGAGTAAACTGTTCAATATTCTGACTCAAAAGATAAATTTTAAACTTTCAATGATGTTATGAAATCAAAATGAAGTTGTTTTATTTTTAAAGAAAAACACCAAACAATTGAACATTCACTGACCCTTTTATGAGGCAGAATATTTACATATAACAGCAAGCAGTTGCTATACTTATACTTTAGCATTTCTATCACTAATCTAGATTCTGTGGACTAAGCAAATATGCTAACAATAAGATAGACAACAAATTCTAGAAACCAGTCATGGTGCCCTGATATTTAGAATGCAATAAAAAAAAATGTGGGGCTATACCAATATAAGGCTCATTTTCATAGTCTAAATCATTTTGTCACAGCCTCATATTTAAGAAATAAATCTTCCATCCCACTCCAAATCTGCTGAATTTAAGTATCTGTGAGAGAGGTCCACATATGTGCTTTTTATAGGTTTTACATTTAATGTTTATGCATAGCCAGGTTTGACAACCACTAACTTAGATCATAGTAATTTCTGATTAACCTGAGACAGAAATCTTACTAAAAATCAAACTGCTTGACCACAGAGAGGCCCACCAGGCTGCTGTTGATTTTCAGTTCCTTCCTTTTCATGTTAGGCCTGACTCTCTGTCCTGAACATGTAAAGTCTCTAAGATACATTGGAGGATTCCTCACATAATGAAAGCATAACAGCAATAAGACGTATCACCTTCAGAGAGCTGTGGGGTGATGAAACGTTTTTCAGGAGCTTCAATATCTAAGTCACATTGCTCTTGGGGATCTTTAGCCCAAACACATTGTAAGGTAAATTGCACAAGGTCTTACTCTAGTAGGAAAAACTATGGAACTGTTTGTCCAGAGTCTAGTCAAAAAGGACCAGAGAGCAAATAAGAGACTGTAACCTAAATCTCTCCAGGATAGGAGTGTATAATCAAGGCTTTTAAATACAGGGCATGGAAAGAGGCTCACAGGAGTGACGCATAGGGTTGTTCTATAGGAGTGTGGTCTCGGGTCTTACAAGCAAACCTTCTCTCTCTTTTCTACTTTAGTTTTTATTTTTGACATTTACCCAACATGTGGAGAAACTGAAATTTAGGAAGTATGTGAGTTCTTTCTCTGATGGCATTTCTAATAGTTCTGGGTAGGGTTTTATCTCCTGAAGCCATTGATTCTGTAATCAGTGGCTGCCCTCACTTATTAATACAGCATGCAAGTTGATAGAAATATATATAAATTAAATTAGGCACCGTTTTATGATTTGCTGATAAAGGATAAATATTACAACCCTGCTTAGGAATTTAAAGTATCTCTGGACATAATAAAGGCTTTGGCACATCTGTGAGCTGCTAAAATGCGAATAAAATTTAAATGAATGTATTTACCCTTTCTGTTTGAAATGAAAGAACTACTGTTTCTTTTCACTGAATACATAAATTTAGGCTATTAGGACATAATTCTAATTTGTTCATTGTTAGATGTTTTATCTCAAGTTATGAACAGTTATGCTTCAAAATGTATTATATTCTTAAAAATTCAAAGAGAAGGAAATGAAAATATTTACAGTTGATAAAATATATTTGTAGCTCAAAGGCCTACAGAAGGTTAGTGCAAACCATCATAATGGCTCAAGTCCAGTTCTCAGTGTTGATGCTAATTCTGTACCTTTACTGTAAAGGAGAACACCCGAGCATCCCATCTATAGTTAGCAGGTGCTTTCCATCAATGTTTACAGAAGCATTAGCAACCACTGAACACTGAGAAGACTATTCTAGCTCTAACTTAGAGTCATTCTTCATGTGTGTTTCCTTAGAGAAGTTGGCTGTAAACCCTTGAATGGCTTACTGATTAATGTCTCACCTGAAGCTAACAGCTAGACTTCCTTTAATTTAACATGACCCTGTATATCAGATGAGCATTCAAGTACCACTGAATTAAAGCAATTAATGGTAGATATCTGCTGTTATGAGGGGGTTTCCTAGTTACTTTTCTATTGCCACAACAAAACACAACAACCAGGCAACTTATAAAAGAAAGCATTTAATTGGGGCCCTGCTACATACAGTCTCAGAGGGTGAGTCCATGACCTTGATGGTGAGGAGAATGACAACAGACAAACAGGTAGACAGACAGGCAAACCTGGTGCTGCAACAGCAGTTGAGTGTTTAAAGATGATCTACAAGCATGAGATGGAGAGAGAGATAACTGAAAATAGCCTGAGCGTTTGAAACCTCAAAGCCCACCCCCAGTACTCACCTCCTAACAAGTTGTATTTCCTAATCCTTCCTAAACAGTTCCACCAACTGGAGCCGAAGTATTCTAATATATAAGCTTCTGGGGGCCATTCTCATGCAAACCACCACCATGATAAATATGTAGATTCAGGAGATAATAAGAAAAATTAAAGATGGATTTTGAAGAGCTCTCAAGCTTCATCTGATGATGCAGGACTCCTATCCTATCTCCCTGGGTGAGGGAAGGGTTATGCTCAGTCTGGACAATTTAGTGAGGCATTTCCTCAAGAAAAAAAAAATAAAATAAAAAATAAGGGAAAAGGGGCTTGGAAAATGGCTCACTGGTGGAGCAATTGGCAGACACATACAGGTTCTAGGTTCAATTTCCGGAGTTAGGGACAAAGAAGCAAGTCAGTATGGACTTACTTTTTTTTTTTAACTTTACTTTTTACTTACTTTCCTTTTATACTTTCTGCCACTGATAAAGAAATGGTGAAGTGCTGAGCTTCTTATAAACACTATATCAGAAGAATCTGGAGACAAATAAAATTAAAAGAAAAACAAATTGGTAGTGATAAACTATATTATCTGGACATCTCATTCTCCTCTTCTGTTCTCTCTCTCTCTCTCTCTCTCTCTCTCTCTCTCACACACACACACACACACACACACAAATACATATACAGTGGTGGTTTGTGGGAACATGAAGACTGGTGAATACATATCAATAAATTTCACAGGGTATGATATAAAAATATTTTCATACTTAATAAATTTTCTTAATAAATATATATATAGTTTGGTGATTTTACATCCTGTACCCCATCAACCTCAGTTATCAGTCCTCTCAGATTCATACCCACACTTATGATCTCCCATTTACAAAAACAACCATTCATGCTGCTCATTTACTTACTGGAGCATAATTAAACTCCTTGTGACCAGCCCCTTAAAGAAAATAAGTCTTTCTTCACTCACACCCCTGCCAGAGGCCATCAATGCAAAAGTGAGATATTGTGTCATTTAGCTATGTTCTAGCCTTGAGCTCTTGTATAAAATGACATTTATTTTAAAGTCCAATAATGAGTGAGTACATCCCCTGCTTATCTTTCTGAGTTTGTGATACCTTGCTCAGGAGGATATTCTCCAAATCCATCCATTGCCTGCAAATTTTAGGATATCATTTTTTCTTACTGCTGAATAGTACTGCATTGTGTAGATGTACCAAGTTTGTTAATCCAGTCTTCAGTTGAGGGGCATCTAGGTTGTTTCCAGGTTCTTGCTATTACGAATAATGCTGCTATGAACATAGCTGAGCTAATGCTTTTGGGGTGTGAATGTGCATCTTTAGGGTATATGCCTAAAAGTAGTATTGCTAGATCCTTGAGGAGACTGATTTCCAGTTTTCTGAGAAACCACCATACTGCATTCCAGAATGGCTGAACAAGCTTACATCCCATCAACAATGGAGGAGTGTTTCCCTTGCTCTGCAACCTCTCCAGCATAGGCTGACATCTGTGTTTTTAATCTTAGCCATTTTGACAGGTGTAAGGTGGTATCCTTACAGTTGTTTTGATTTTCATTTCTCTGATGGCTAAAGATGTTGAGCACTTTTTCAAGTGCCTTTTAGTCATTTGTAATTCTTCTGCTGAGGAATCCCCTTTTAATTCTGAACCCCATTTTTAATAGGTTTATTAAGGGTTTTGGGCTCCAGTTTTTTTTTTCTATATATATTTTAGAGATCAATCCTCTATCACTTGTAGGGTTGGTGAAAATCTTTTCCCATTCTGTAGGCTGTCATTTTATCTTATTGACTCAGTCTCACAGAAGCTTCTCAATTTCAGGAGGTCCCACTTATTGATTGTTTTTTTTTTTTTACTGTTTGTGCTACTGGTGTTATATTTAGGAAGTAGTCACCTGTGTCAATGTGTTGAGGGTATTTCCCACATGACCCCATTTGGAATCTGATCTACAGATCAGTTTTCTGAGTTCCAGAAATCAAATGGCCTTAGATTTTGTATGAGAAAAGCCACTACTTGTGAAAACTTAAAGGTTTTATGAGATCTAGGAAAAGAAGGATGTTGAGAAAAGATTTTTATCAGATTTTAGCTAAAATACACTGATAAAAGTGATTATGAGACAAAAACTAGAGGTATTTTCTATCCTTGTTATGAACACATAACTAAAATGCACTAAAATAGTTTCTATGCAAAATTAGAGAAGTGCATTGCTCATGAAGCAAAGTAAAACCATAATCTGAAAACTATCATTCTGTATTTTCTGTCTAATAAAACAGGAGGCTGGGGTACAAACCATTACTACATCTATAAGGGAAACCACAGACTTCCACTTCAAATGCACCCAGAAGTAACTTTTGATTAAATCAGAACATTTTTGAGCCTGAATTAAGTAGATAAGATGGATACCTTTTCTCTTTACCGCTGCTCAGGCATGAAGAGGAAAATGAAGGCAAGTTGAAACATGCAAAAAAAAAAAAAAATGTGATTTTTTTTAAAGGTCTTTTTCTTCAGCTCTTTTTTTATGTGCATGTCTGTAAATATACACAAAAAATATTTTATAGCATGTTAGAAGAAGGCAGAAAATATTGGTCAGGATCAGGACAGGCAATAAATTGGAAGCCAAAGTGAGGCAAACTCCTTGGAATGTTCTTCAGCAATGCAAGTGAGAACTATTGGTTGCATGCTTCTGAAATGGAGGGAGATGGTGGAAAGGATGGTTATTCTGCCTTAACTTCAGGTCCCTGCTGTCTCTTCTCAGAAACAGTTCAAGTGTTTCTAGTAAAATCTAAATCATATCATGCCAGCCTTCTACCATTTCTGTTTTCTCTAAGAAAACTTGTCCTTTATCTTTACAGAAAGATTACTGTGTGATTCAACCCAAAGCTTCTGAGAATGAAATTACACCAGGACAATGCACTCAAGGATGGGCTGGCTCAGGCAAAGTAAGTTCCTTAGCATCTTGGTCTCTCAGCACTCTCTTACATTCTGTTTTGTGCCCTGATAATCAGAGATAACTACTCTATCCCTACAGACTCAAGTATTGCTCCACTCATGGCTTAATTTTCTTTACAAAATTACCACAGTGAATACTTTCCTGATCAATCCATCTAATGCATTAACCCACACTAGTATTCTCTGTTTTCCTTAATATCTTATTTCTACTATGCTATAAGTGCATGCTATTTTATTTATATATATTTATAACTAATAAACATTTTGTTTACAAGAGACTTCTTTTATCTTTGAAGAATACATTTCATGATCATAGTACATTCTTAAAACCTTAGATGTCATAAACTCTATATGAGCACTGCAGCCTACCAACAGTGTGTGATATCTGAGACAATAAGTGATTAGTGGATTTGTACAAATATAGTATAGATGCACTGCCCAGAAGAATGATTCACATTCTAGAGTACATCAAGAGAGGCATTATGAAGGATTGAAGAGATGGCTCAATTGTTAAGAGCACTTGCTGCTTTCCCAGAGGACCTGGGTTCAATTATCAGCATCCACAGTGAGTGACTGCTAACCCCACCTCTAACTCCAGATCCAAGAAAAATAATGCTATCTTCTGGACTCCTCTGGCATCACACACACACACACACACACACACACACACACACACACACACACACACACACACACACAGAGGAGAGAAAGAAAGAGAAACTCATAAAAGCAGAGTTCATAGGGCCTCACGGAGACTGAAGGGACAGTCAGGGAGCCTATATGGGTCTGAACTAGGTCCTCTGTGTGTGTTATGGTCGTGAGGCTTAGCATTCCTGACCATGGGAATGGAAGTCGTCTCTAAATCCTTTGCCTGTACTTGGGACCCTTTTCCTCATACTGGTTGCCTTGTATAGCCTTGGTATGTGCCTAGTCTTACTGTAACTTGTTATGCTGTGTTTGGTTGATATCCCTGCTCTTTTCTGAAGTCAGATAAAGGAGGCACAGATCTGGGGAAGAGGAGAGATAAGGGATAAGAGATGCCTGAAAGCCCTGCACTCAGGAGGCAGAGATAGGAGCATCAGAAGGTGCAACCTCCACTATACAGTGACTTCAAAGTGAGCCACGTAGAGAGAAAAATAAGGTTTCTATGTGTGAGCAGAAAATATCATATATCAACATATTCCATTCTGATTAACATTGGCAACTGAC
This sequence comes from Sigmodon hispidus, assembly GCA_004025045.1. NCBI lineage: Eukaryota > Metazoa > Chordata > Mammalia > Rodentia > Cricetidae > Sigmodon > Sigmodon hispidus. Next base: position 51,955 of record PVIH01003806.1, read on the forward strand.
TACATGTTAAATGCCTTGATGAAAAGAAAACAATGTAGCAGAAAGAAAGAAAGAAAGAAAGAAAGAAAGAAAGAAAGAAAGAAAGAAAGAAAGAGAAGAAGGAAGAACAGAAAAATCAAGGAGTAGCTTTATTCTGAAATAAGTGTGCATCTTACTATTTCCTCCTAGATGGTTCTCTGCACCAGGGTTGCCCCTTCCACAGATTCCAATAGAGAACACACAGATGAAAAATTTCTTGTGACTTTAGCTGTATTGATGATAGATTCTTTGTTTTTTGATTTGGATAAAAACACTCACATTTTATGAAATGCCACATTCAAGTTTCTAATTAAAAAAAAAATCCAGCTGTACTCTATAAATTTCAGAAAATACCCCTTTAAATATTGTTCAGTGTTTCTTTATTGGTGCTTGCATTGTTATTTATTTTTATTTTTAAATTTTTAGACATTTATTTTTAACTATATTCTGTTGTTTATGACATTCATGGCTCTCTGTGTTATAGAATATACTTATGCTGATTTTATAACTTTGGGATATCTTATGGCCAAGTTGAAACAAAAGAACCCATGTGACTGAAAAAACTCATGTTTTCTGTTTCTTTTTATTGCTGTATATTTGTAAATTTCATTGTTCATTATTCTACATGAATTTGATTTTAGTTTAAATGTATAAGTTTATAAAATAATTTCATAAAAATAAAATTTATGGGGCTATAGGTTCTTCTGTGAGGAACACTTGCTAGTATTTCAGGGGACCCAAGCTCAGTTCTCAGTACCTACATCAGGAGACTCACAACCACCCATAACTGCACTAACAGAGGACCATATGATCTCCTCTGCTCTCCCTAACATCATGTCATATACAGACCCACAAACACAAATGTATAAGTTAATAATTTTTAACTTCATATATGTTGCAAAATATTCTTGTATAATTGTCAACATTTCCTTGATTTGTTTTTAAACTTTCTTGATCATTTAATAAAAGAAAATTATGGCCTTCTAAAAATACATGAAAAGAGACAGTATATTTGGTACAACAGAAAAAGATGAAATTTACAAATTAAGGATTTAAAAGGGAAAGGTGATTCTTTTAGAAAATATTTTTAGTAAAAAGTAATAGAAAATATGTTTATTAAAGTTAAAAAATAAATGTTTTCACATTTAGAGAAAGAATACATAGTTGACCCAAATATAAGAGATCTATAGCATCTTAAAATGACAGGACCAGCAACAGAGAAGCTTTCTCATGATGTATTACAGTTAAAATAACAGAGTAAAGAAATTATGGACAATAGAAGGAAGAACCATGTCACATATAAAGGCAGGCCCATCAAAAACAGTAAAGATTATAGCAATATATTACTGCACACCTGTTAAGATAATCATAAACAAATAAAAGAATCAAAATAAGACTTAGTGAAGGTGTGGAGAAATTGGAACATTTGTGTGGGCTATAAGCATTACCTTCACTTATAAAATGGTAAAAAGATCTAAGTAAATTTTAAAATATTATCTTTGACTCAGTATTTCTAATCCTGACTATACATTTGAGGAAATTAAAAACAAGCTTTCAAAGATCCATCTGAATACCTATGTTTTTTTACAATACCCAGAGTTAGAAGCAAACCAGTCTCTGCTTCCGTTGATAAAAATGGGATGCATGCAGAAAATGCCATATTATTCTGCTGTGTACAGGAAGGAAATCCCTTTGTATGTTACTACATGAATGGACTTTGAAGATTTTTTGCTAATGAAATAAATCACTCACACAAAAGCAAAGATGAAACATCTAAAATGCTCACCCCTCCAACAGCTTGATGTTGGTTGCAGAGAACTGCCAGAAGAAGATGAGGTTGATGGTGCAGATGAGACAGAGTTTTAATTTGGCACAGTGTGATAGTTATACAAGAGCAGCATATCATGTCATTAACTATACTTTAGCAAAAATATCTAAATGATGAAGAAGGCAAATTTTAAGGTATAGGGTATCTATAAAAACAAAAATTAATTTTGCTTAGTGGATGCTCACTATATGTAGATACAAATTTTGTAAGGACCACTCAGAACGCATCCTGGTCTCATCTAAAGACTATGACTTTTTGGCATATAAACAATTCCTAGATATTATTCCTTCAATATAGCTTCCTCCAAAGTCCTTTCACCGCTTTTTCTAACCTCCTTATTAAAAAGCACAGCTTCTCACTTCCTGTGATCATCAGGCTTCACTTCCTGTGATCATCAGGCTTCACTTGTACTTTCATGACCTTCTTGTGCTGTGTTCTAGGTGATTCTTTCCTGAGCATGTTCTTTGAATTGGTAATATTTTAAGCTATGCTTATTTTGTCCTTTAGTGTAATCAATATGACTTGAAGTTTTCTGTGCTTAATTTTTCTTCTTTCCAATTGCTTTATTATTTTCTTACTTAAATGCAGTCCAATTTTGTGGTTTCATTATCAGGCCAACGTGTAATCTCATCAATCACTTGAGTATTCATTTTATAATGTATCTAAATCTTTTTTTGTTATCTTAAGCTATAGGATGCTATCTGTTGACTCTCTTTTATATGTGATTCATTCCCACATGTCAGGATGAAGAATTCTTTCCTGTGTGTTTATATTGGATAGTGTTTTTACATTTTTGAAGGAAGGGAGCTGTTTGTTTCATTTTATTTTGCCTTTTCTGTAGAGGTGTCTTGTGCTACAGGCTTCACATACATTGCTTCTTCTGTCTTATGTTCTTAAAATCCATGAATGACTTTGTATTTCTTTTTAATTTCCCAAAAGCCCCATAATTGAGGAATAGGAGAACTGAGTTTTGGAAGCATGTGTGTGCATTACTAATATTGTTTATTCTCAAAGTTGACTGTATCCTCTTGCCTCCAATTTAAAATGGTTCCATAGCTGCTCCAATAAAAAAAAAAAAGAGAGAGAACATTTCTCGTATCCCTTTTGATGGTCTTATTTTCAATGTTATATAGTGGTACCAGTTATGAATTGCTACCTGCTTAGCTTCAGAGCCCTGCCCCCTGCTCAGCTCTCAGGCCAGAACCAAATCCCATCTCACATCCATAGCTACTGCAGTGTCAACTACCACTCAGTACCACTATAGTTATAAGTTACATTCAATGAGAAACATTCTTTCTGCTAAATGTACTTACTGTATATAGTATATTACTGAGATATGCATCCTACTTCTTGATATCCTTTATCTTAATTTGTACTCCAGCGATTCAAGAATGTGCACGGAACAAGACAGAAGATGCTTCTCTGATGAGACAAAAAATTGTGGAGGTCTCATTTTGTTGTTTGATTTTTGTGAGCATATGTGGTGATGGAGATTATATGTGTGTATCCATACATAGGCTCAAGTCTAGTTTTCCATGTGGATGTTGGAAATGTACATTCAAGTCACCATGCTTAATTATCAAGCCCTTTTACTCACTGAGACCTCTGTCCAGCCACAGTTACCCATGGCTATATCTTTTTACATGAAGAGTGTCTATGTATGGATATACAAGCACATGATAGTATATGACTGAAATTTAGTTCTAACCATACATTGGAGACTTTCTAATGGTTTGGTCTATATAATCTCATACAGTTTCTAGTGGTTGGTTTTGATAATTGCTTCTACACGTGAGCTGAAAGTGAAACAGTAGAGTTGTGTAATTACAGGAAACCTAGCCTTATCTCCCAGTATAGGGTGTGTCAATGCATTACAGTGACCTTATATCATTGTCAAATGTCAAGCAAGACAATAAAATCATATGAAGGGATCAGCCTTTTCAACACCATACTGCATTGGCCCTTGTTAGAAAAGCTAGTGAGGCTTGCTTTGACTTCTGTGTGCTCATGGCTTTTTGTTCATAAGGCCTAAGAAGAAATCATTAATATTTCTCATTAATCCATATTTCCTCAAAACTATGGGTTTTTTAAGTTTAAACTTTCTTAAAAATAGCTTTGTGTATCTGAACATTCTCTCAGCCCCTACTAATATTTGTACTTTTTTTTGTAAAATCACTTAAATGTTTAATTAGTAGGGTAACATGTTTTCAAATGTTATTTTCATTAAACCAAATTCTTAAAATTATGAGCTATAATGTTTGGTTTTAGTGAAAAGATTTTGGAAGCAATCCAAATTTTATGGTGGTGCTTATGCATTCAAAGAATATTTCTCTTCATTCAGTACTCAGAGAGATAATAACTCTAAAATATTAGCAATACCCCTACTTTTCTTAAGTATCTAAACTGTAATCCGGCACCAAAGTTCAGGGTCTGGGGTCTGAAGAGATGATTCAGTAGTTAAGACATTTTCTGCTCCTGCAGAAAATCTCGGTTCAATCTCTAGTACTTACATCTTAGTTTCCAAACAGCTATAGCTTAGTTCAAGGGATCTGACACCCTTTTCTGGTCTCTGTGGGGACCAGGCATGCACAGAGTATAAATTAATAATATAGACAAAGCATTCATATGTATAAACTAAAGATGAAATCAAATAACTTCTTAAAAAGCTTAAGATCTGAAATATTGCACAAAAATAGCAGTAGAAGGTAATATATTAGTAGTTATTAAGCCCATAAAAATCTGACAATTTTTAGTAAATGATTAAAATATAATAGTCACTCTTATAGTGACTTACATTTTTATTTTCCAGAAAATTTAACTTCTTACCATATGCCAGATACTTTCAAAAGAATAGGCTCTTATTTATTGAGAATTTCATATATATACTTTGATTATATTCTTCCCTACCCCCAAGTTCTCCCAGACCTCCATACCTCCCCACTTATTCCACTTTGTGATCTTTCTCTCTTTTTAAAAATAAAAGAATAAAAAGAAAGAACAAAATCAATGTGGAGGCTGATTGGTGTTGGCCAACATTCCTGAGCAGGACATCCTCCTTAAAGCATGTTTGATGTGCTCAATGTTACTCCATTGAAGAAAATGGACATTTCCCTCCCCTACGAGCTAATAATTGTAAACATCTTTTTATTTGGGGTAAAATGTTGATGGTAGTTAAAATAGAGACTCACAACGAGACCAGGCACAGAGAATTAGAGGATTTGGAGCACTCAGTCATAAACAGGGTGACTTACCAAACTCCTCTCTTCAAGAATCTATGCAGAAGAAAAGATGGCAAGATTATAAGAGTCAGAGGCCATGGACAACGTCAAGGAAATAACATTTCCAGACATAACAGGACTGATGTACCTATGAACTCAGAGACTGTGACAGAATGCAAAATCCCAGAACGGAGGAGGGGGGGTAGGTGCGATGTTCAGTACTTTTAAAACGCTCCCCAGCTTTATAACGCTGGATAATCATGTTTTTTACATTACAAATGAGCAAATCATTATCCTCAAATTAAAAATTTAGAATCTCATACCAGGCCACACAAGATAGAATCTGGGTTTGAACCTAATTACTTTGACTTTGAAGTCTTATGATGATATACAACATTAACCAGATAAATTAATTACATACATTTTAATATTTCATCAAGATACTTGCCATAATACTTTGTGAGAATCCTATAAGCTCATGATATCAATAGCACAACTCTACAGAGTCAGAACCTTATAGACACTAGTGCCCAGGGTCCTGATCATCTATTTTATATTCAGTCTATATCATTCAACAGCTCTGACCTATACACAAGAGATGTGTTTATTTGTGGGCACCACTCCTGAGGTAGTTAATTTAGTTCTAAAACCCTGATATACTAAATTCAGAAGTATTTGACTGTGATACATGTAAGAATATGGATTTTGGGGGCTGGAGAGATGGCTCAGCGGTTAAGAGCGCTGTCTGCTCTTCCAGAGGACCCGGGTTCAATTCCCAGCACCCACATGGCAGCTAACAACTGTCTGTAGTTCCAGTTCCAGGCAAATAAATAAATAAATAAAGTTTTAAAAAAAAAAAGAATATGGATTTTGGAGGAAAGCTACCTATAGTAACATCCTATAGCACCAATGAACATTTATACTCAAAATTTATGCTGTTCCCTACTTCACCAAGATGACAGAGCTCAGTGTGGTCACTGCAGTATCCCCTGGGAGAATGATATGCATATAATGTCACCCAATAAGAATGTGAGCAAGTCTTTGTTGTCAGAAGTTTCTCTGGCCTCAAGGTCTGGACTCATAGACTTGAAGTCACTTATGAAATTATAATTCCGAGGCTTAATGTTATAGTAACTGCTGGGCCAGTAGTTGAGGCTTACGTTTAAATTAACCCATAGTTCTTATCTATGTTTAGTCACATGACTTGGTACCTTTGCTTCAGTACAGCATTCTCATCTTCCTTCCTTCCTGTCTGTCTGGCATCTGTGCTCTGACTTTTCTCAGAATTCTCCTAGTCTGGTAGCCTCACCTCTACTTCCTGCCTGGCTACTGACCAATCAGTGTTTTATTAAACCAATACAAATAAAATCAAGAGCATTATCTCACAAGTCTTCATTCCCATTATGTTACCTTAAGCTTACTACTTACCTCTGTGATGTTGGGGTGAGAAAAGAAGATCTGTGAGGAGTAGATGCTGAACTAAGCCACATTAGGACCTTGGGACCTCCTGCCCTTGCTGGGGAGGAGATAAGGGGATGGGAAGAAGAGAGAGTGACTGGGAGGGGAGGGAGGGGGAAGGGAGTTTGAACAAGGTTATACATGGATAAAAAATATGACTTTATTCATAATAAAAAAGAAAAGAAAATTGAGGCAGTAATTTAAAATAAAAAACACAATCAAAATAACATTTAACAGTGGACTCTGCATCCTATGCTTCTCATATAATCTTAATCTATGTGTCTTCCTTTATATCTCCATTCCTCACCTTCACAAAGAAAATCTAGTTATACCTACTCTAGAGGTCTGCTCTAAGGACCTATAAGATAATCCATCAGATGTTTTAAAACTAATGACTTGCAACAAAAACACAATCAATAAAGAAAATAGTTGTTTCTACCATGAAAGATTAAAATGGGGTTGGAGAGATATCTCAGGCAGCACAATGCTTCCCATGTAGCATGAGGATGTGAGTTTAACCCCAAGAACCCACATAAATATCCAAACACTGTGCTATGCACCTGCTATTTCAGTACTGGGGAAACAGAGACATGGAAGTTCCTGCTGTTGGTCAACCTAATCAAGTCAGTGAACTCTGGGTTTAATAAGAAACCCTATCTCAAAAATGAAAGTGGAGACTGATTGAGGAAGACATCTGCCACTAACTTCTGATCTTCATGCTGTGCATATGCTCCCATATGAACGTGCACACACACACACACACACACACACACACACACACACACACACACACGCTCATACATGCGATGGGGGAGGGAGGCATACACATGAACAGACACACACAAGGTAAAAATTAAAAATATTTTAAACCCTTATCATTGGAAAATTTCCTTATCATTGGAAAAACAAACCTGAAATATCATAACTAGGTAAATAAATGAATAGAATAAGAAGATAAGAAGAGGTTAAAAAAATATCAAAAGTGGAGAAAACAAAAACAATTCACCTTTACATTTTATTTATTTATTATTTATTTTTTCTATATAAAAGACATTTCACCATTCTTTCTTTTTTTTGCTTTTTTTGCATTTTTTATTTTGTATTTATCAAGAAAAACAGTAAATTGAATTTAAAATGCTGATAAGTTAACAATAACTATAAAGAAAATAAAAATCATAAGCATGACTTATCAAGGGTGATAATGCAAATAATTTGCTACACATAAAATTACTTTGTGTTCAGCTTTCTCTGGATTTTTTCTTCTATCCCTGTATATCCCCATTCAAGGTCCTTTCCCCCTCCTGCCACATCAGGTCATTTTTTCTTCTCCACAACTCCCCATCCCCTCCCTGGGCAGGCTTCAGATAGTCCCATGGTCCCACTGATCCAATAATGCTTAGTTCAGTCTCCATTCCTGGCAAATCCAGTTTTGTCCCCCCTCCTTCAAGAGTGAGTCAGGTGTTCCTATAGGTGGAGTGGTATCCGAAGGGTCAGTCCAGGGTGTTTCTGATCCCAAGCTGTTTAGTGGTTGTGGTTTGCAGCTTGGGCATGCTTGGTTTTTGTCTTGTTAGTTTGTTTAGAGACCACTAATGAGTGAGTACATTCCCTGCTTATCTTTCTGAGTTTGTGATACCTCGCTCAGGAGGATATTCTCCAAATCCATCCATTTGCCTGAAAATTTTAGGGTATCATTTTTTCTTACTGCTGAGTAGTACTCCATTGTGTAGATGTACCACAGTTTGTTAATCCATTCTTCAGTTGAGGAACTTCTAGGTTGTTTCCAGGTTCTTGCTATTACAAATAATGCTGCTATGAACATAGTTGAGCTAATGTCTTTGGAGTATGACTGTGCATCTTTAGGGCATATACCCAGAAGTGATATTGCTGGGTCCTTGGGGAGATTGATTCTCAATTTTCTGAGAAACTGCATATTGCATTCCAAAGTGGCTGAACAAGCTTACACTTCCACCAACAATGGAGTAGTGTTCCCCTTGATACACATCCTCTCCAACATAGGCTGTCATCTGTGCCTTTTATCTTAGCCAATCTAACAGGTGTTAGGTCACCATTCTTTCTGATGCAGTATAAAAATCATTTTACATCACTTCAGCACACACTCATGATTAAAACAGAATTCACTCTCAGACCCAGTATTATAGGTGTAGGTACTTCTGCTTGATAGGACTATAAAGAAACTGTAAGGTCTTAATTTTAAAACCATCCCCAAATAAATATATTTCAATTACATTTAGACCAAGATTCTGTTTTGTCTCATTTATTTTATTATTAATAAAATCTCATTTTTTATCCATGTATCCCCTTGTTCAAATGCCCTTCCCCTCCCGCCCCTACAAGTCACTCTTCTCCCCATCTCCTTATCTCCTCCCCAGCAAGGGCAGGAGGTCCCAAGGTCCCAATATTGCTCAGTTCAGCCTCCACTCCTGACAGATCCAGTTTCCTCACCTCAACATCAAGACTGAGTCAGGTGTTCCTCTAGAGGGAGTGGGATCCAAGGTGCCACTCCCAGGTGTTTCAGATCCAAAGCTCTTCAGGGGTTGTGGTTTGCAGCTTGGACATATTTGTTATTTATAATGCAACTTAACAGCTCTAGTATGGTGACCACTGGTTAACAGATCTGTTTTTCACTGGCCAGAGATATGCTTCAAATGAAGAGCTCAAGAGAAATTAGCACAGAAACAAAAATATTTAGAGTAATGTTAAATTATAAAAAACACTTGTTAAGCAGCTTTTTTATTTTTATTTTGTGTATGCACATATTTTGTCTACATGTATGTATGTGTACCACATGTGTACTTATTACCCACAAAGAAAAACAGAAGAGGGCATTGAATCCCATAGAACTGGAGCTATAAACAATTTTGAACTGTCATGTAGGTGCGAGGAAGAAAATCTGGGTCCTCTACATGTGCAGCAAGTGTTCTTAACTATAGAGCTATCTTTTCAATTTCTGTAGGACATAAATAGCAATGAACTAAAAGCAGTTTGCATTAAATAAATGTAGGTGTCCCATAGTTGGAACACTTTTTTCCCTAGAATTCTTTATGCTGAAATGGCTCCCATTGGCTGAAGTTTTTATTGTAAATGATAGCAATGACTAACCAGTATGTTTGAAAATTCCTTACATAATTGAAAATAGCAGCAGTTAGCACTTAGGAAATTCTTATTGAGTGCTAGATACTATAAATCGTATTTGCTAAGCACTATGAAGCAGGAAGTATTATTTCTATCAGATACAGAAACTGAGTATAAGCTAAAAAACTTTCCCTAGGAGACATCATAAAGAACCAGGAATTTAGAAGTTAAAGTTAAATGAGAGAAACAATACACAGAATTTGAGGATACTAAAAACAAGAAAGTTGGAGTAAAATATGGTCAAAGAGAAACTGTGACTTGTCAAAAAAAACCATCTTTGATTCTAAGAAAACTATCATAAAGATCAGTATCATTTCCAAGGGCCTAGGAAAAGGCTTGATTTTATCCACTTAGGATAAGTGAGAAGGTTAAGTGGGTCTCAACAACAGTAGGAGTTCACAAGATACAGTCTATGGAGTTATTCAAGATTAACAAAGGATGCCAAAGCATAGCGACTCATGAAAACTATGATCTGTTCACATTCTTTCTGACTGCTCTTTTTCATTCATTTCCACCTTGGATTAACTAAGTCATACAGACAAGCATGTGTTCTATAATGTGATAATATACAGTGCAACATTTTGCCCTATGCTACTCTATAACAAAAAAATAAGGAAGGCCAAGAAGAGAAGTGAGAATTTTTATTTCACCCATTTATTGAAAATAAATTTTTTTCTCATGTAATATGTCCTGATTATGGATTTCCCTCCCTCAACTCTTCCCAGTTTCTTCCCACCTCCCCTCCCATCCAGATGCACCTAGTTTCTGTCTCCCATTAAAGAACAAACAGGCTTCTAAGGGAGAATAACAAGATAAAATATAATAAGATAAAATAAAAACTAACACATTGGAATAAAATAAAAACAATAAAAAGGAGGAAAAGAAACCCAGAAAAGGCACAAGAAATAATTACAGATCCAGAGACTGATTTGTTTACACACTCAAGAATCTCATAAAAACTGGAAACCATAAACTATACACAAAGGGTAAAAGGAGAGAAAAAATTAAAACTACAAAATATATTTAAAAGTGTAATAAATTAAAAAAAATTTCCTGACACAATATTATGAGAAAAGAAACCTCCAAACATGTCATTGAGTATATTTTTTATTGGCCATCTATTGCTGGGCATACACTCTTCTCTTAAGAGTAATTTATTTACCTGGTGAGACACCCCCCAGAGAAAACTGAACTTTCATTTGCAAATAATTATTAATTAGAGATCGCTTCTGGTCTGGAGATCAAGGCATATATCAATTTCTCCTTCCAGCTCTAGGTGCAGACCCATGTAGGCTCTATACATGCTGCCTCAGTCTCAGTGAGTTCACATGTGCATATGTCCATCATCCTGTTCAGTTAGAGAGTCTTGTTTCCTTCCTTTCTAGAGAATTAGAGTAATAACTTGCAAATACAGGTGAAAAGAGTTTTATGATATCAGTTTGTGGCTTCGGATCCCGTCACACTTGATGGAGCATGAAAGAAGAGAGGTGGCAGCAACTGTTTTCACAGATGATGGACAACTTTCTCATTTCCAAACATATCCTTCGAAGAGCAAATTGTATATCTGGAAGCTACATCCCTTTTGTATTTTCATGAAATCAGAATGATTTTATAGGAAATTGTGTCCTTAGACAAGATTGTATTCTGCAACAGTCAAGGAGTTAAACTTTAGGAGTATAATTTGCCCTTATCAATATGTAGCATGCAACTGTTAATAAAAATATAAGTGTTTTCTCTCCTTGTTCATCTTCATAATTGCTTATTTCTTTTTTGAAGTCAATATTTATAGTACAAAAAAAAGAAAGAGATGAAAAAAACACTTGATTCTTGGATCCAGCATGGAAATGAGCGTTATCCAAATTTGCAAAGGAATGTCTATTGTTGTAATTAGGACTTGGAAAGCTAATTCAGAGACTAAAATCAAACTTGACCTTTTCTTGAACTGAACTGAACTTTGGAGGTTCAGAGGAAATCAGTTCACTTCTTAGAGCCTTGAAATAATTTGCTGTTTTTAATTATAATGACTGTCATAAATAGTTCATTGTCATAACTATATATTAACCAGGTGTGTGTCAGCTTTGCGGAGCTCAGTGCAGTATTCCAGGCTTTTGCCTTTTAAGCTCCTTCACTTCCCTTTTCATTGTGTCCTTAAATGGTTCAGCCACTCATCAACAGGGCCAGTAAATATAAATAGCAACACTAAGATACAAAGGGTTAGGAACTAGAAGGAAAAAATCCAACTTTAGGAAAAAAACAGTACAAACAACCAAAAAGAGGTCAAGAATCCTCAAACTATTTGATATGCTCCTTCCCCATGAGATGATGGAGGAAGTAGAGGAATGCTCATCTATGAGCATTTTTTATTCTGTGGTTCTCTTTGCTTCTGTGTGTAGTTTGAGAATTAAACCTATGGCCATATTCTAATTTTTTTTTTTAATTTAAACTAGTGCATGTAACATTTGCCCAATAATTTCAAATTCATTTTTTTTCAGCCATGCTCAGAATCTCTCTTACATAGCACTTGGTCTCCAATCCCACTGGATTTACAGTTTTGCAGCTTATTCCATTTATTTAAAATGACTTTAATTATGAATTAAATATCTGCTTCCTCCTTGAATATTCATGGATATTTTCCCCATTGAGAAATGGACTGACTTAAAAAATGTAATGATCACCAATCCTCTTCTGATGATTTAGCTCTGTATCTAATTACCACAAACATGCTTCCAACTTTTTTTTTTACTTTATTTCCTATTGCTTCCAGTCACAATTAATCAGTTCAATAAAACAATCCCTAATGTTTTTCAGGACTTTCTTTCTCTTGATATTTTGGGTGCTCTGTATTGTGCTACTTTGAAATTTATATCAATTCCTGTACTTTGTTTTCTTTTTCTTCCACCAAAGAAATACTAGATAAAATTAATTTACACAGTGAAAAGCTATATTAAAAACTATTACTTTCAGCTTTGATTGAGGCATTATGTATGCTAAGCATTGTTTCCAAGAATTTGATGGTCTTCCCATTCATTTTTATTTTTATTATATGTATGTGTGTAGGTTTGTGCATGTAAGTATAGTGCCCAGAGGCCAGAAGAAAGCACCAGGTCCCCTAGAGCTAGAATTAAGGATGGTTGTCAGCCATACACAGTGCGTACTGGAAGAACAGTATGTGCTTTTAACTACTGATCCATCTCTTTCGCTGGGAAACTCTTACTTTGCTCTTATTTTTGACAAAGAAAGAAAAGAAGGAAGGAAAGAAGAAAGGAAGGAAGGAAGGAAGGAAGGAAGGAAGGAAGGAAGGAAGGAAGCCTGACACATAGATCCAAGCTTAATAACCAAGATGACCACAAGGACCTACATGGTAGTCTTGTGTAATAATAGGCTAGCTCCTATAGAATTAAGCTCCAGGTGCCTACTTGTAGGTTCAGACTCCAGGCCTGCCCCAGTGGACTCTAGTGCCAGATGGCCCCATCATCCCAGATGGCAGGCTCATGTTAATGTCAGATGAGGCTTTGTGAATTCAGGCTCCAAGCATACTTAGGTGGATTCCAATATTTACATACAAACACAGACCATAGCCCTACTTCTGTTAGACTCCAATGCCAGATGCACACCCTAGACCTGTTTCCAGGCTTCCAGAATCTGTACAACAAACCTATTTAGTTTCTTCTGCTTTTTACCATCAAATCTTTAGCCAGGCATACTGGTGCCAGGGGCAGGGGGTGAGGGGAGCTTTCCCTACTTATGCTACTATATAAAGGCTAGAAAACATGCCTAATCTGTAAAGACCAGACCAGATGAAGTGGTGTACAAATACAGAAGAATCAATAAGAAGCTTCAATAGAGTCCAAAGACTAGAAAAGTATATCATTGCCAATTGAATAAAATGGGTCACCATGGAGAAAAAGAAGGAATTTATGAACTGATTTACAAATTCTTCAAAATTATCTCTAAGATATTAGCAGGTTGGAGAACAACACACTAATAAAATTCAACAAAATCAATAAATAATACCTGACAAAAATAGTTGGTAAAAGAGAAGAGAAACCCAAAGGAACCACCAAAAAAGAATTCTAAAACTAAAGACAACAACAGAGCAGAATATACAAGGAGGATTGTGTTCATTTCTTTTGCTTTTCTGTGATAAACTCTTTGACATAAGTAGTTTAAGAAATAAAGGATTTATTCCAACTCATTGTTTCAGTGCATTCTTCCCATGGATGAGAGACTACTTGGCTGAGGTTAGACAGCATTGTAGTAGGGATAGTAAGAATGTATGGAGGAACACTCATCTATATGGCACACAGAAGAGGGGAGTAACCAGGAAAGATATCCCCCTCCAATACAAGGTTCCAAATGAGTTAATTGCTACACTCATGTCAGTAATACAGATCTACCCTGTCCCCGTAGTCTATTCAAATTTTGTAGCCAATGGTGCTATCGTTCATTAAGACAAAATTCTAAAGATTTAATTTTCTCTAGAAACACTCTCCTGGATACACTATATAGTTTATGTGTCTTCTACCTACTTCTTAAGCAAACAAAGTTTCTAATTAAGGTCAACCACTACAGATATCTTGGAATGACTCCAGTGGAAGAAAGGAAGAGATAATTCCAAGGAAACCTCTTTAAAGGTTTTTGCTAACCTTATTTGCTAGGTGGGTGTCAAGAAAAGTATGTTCACTCTTACCACATCCTTTTAATGCAATACTGAAATACTACACAAAGATATTCACTCTTACCACCTCCTTTAAATGCAGTATTATAGTGCTGGAGTCACAAGCATAGAACCCCATATCCAGCTTTTTATATGAGTTCTGACTTCCCAAACTCTGATCCAAATGTTTGACCAGCAAGAACTTAACCTACCAAGCAATCTCCCCAAGCTATCTTTTTTTCTTAAAAAAAGAATGTTTATATTATGTATCTATTTTATGTGTATAAGTGTTTTTACCTGAGTGTATGTATATGCACTACATGCATTCCTGGTGCCTATGGACCTCATTCTTTCTACCTCCCTTGAATGCAGTACTAAAATTTGAGACTAAGCAATAAAATAGAACAAATACAAGCTATCCAAATCAGAAAGGAAAGCATACAATCATCTTTGTTCAAATATAATATATGTCACATGTACAATACCCTAAAGACTCAACTAAAAGAAGCTATTAGAATTAGAGAAAAGGAAGATTCAGAAGCCCGAGTAAATATATATAACTAGTATGTATACATATAACTAGTAAATATACATATAACTAGTATATCCTAGCAATAAATAAGATAGAAATTAAGACATTAGTTCCATTTAAAAAATAAAAGTAATAAAATACTAGGCACAAAAATTAACTGGGAATGCTATGGACTTAGACACTGAAAATTTTTAAAACATTGCTTAAAAAGTTCTCTATATATTTTAGCGATCAATCCTCTGTCACTTGTAGGGTTGGTAAAAATCTTTTCCCATTCTGTAGGCTATTATTTTTGTCTTATTGACTGTGTCCTTGGCCTTACAGAAGCTTCTCAGTTTCAGGAAGTCCCACTTATTGATTGTTGTTCTTAGTATCTGTGCTACTGCTGTTATATTTAGGAAGTAGTCACTTGTGCCAATATGTTGGAGGGTATTTCCCACTTTCTTTTCTATCAAGTTCAGTGTGGCTGGGTTTATGCGGAGGTCTTTGATCCACTTAGATTTGAGTTTTGTGCAAGGTTATAGGTTTGGATCTATTTGCATTTTTCTACACACTATCTATCATCCAGCTATGGCAACACCATTTGTTGAAGATACTGTCTTTCTTCCATTGAATATTTTTGGCCTCTTTGTCAAAAATCAGGTGTTCATAGGTGTGTGGGTGAATGTTGGGATCTTCAATTCAATTCCATTGATCCATAAGTCTGTTTTTTAATGCCAGTACTAGGCTGTTTTTATTACTGTAGCTCTATAGTATAATTTAAAATATATAGGGAACTCAAAAAACTAGAGCCCCAAACCCTTAATAACCCAAATAAAAAATGGGTTCAGAATTAAAAAGAGAATTCTCAGCAGAATTACAAATGCCTGAAAGGCACATGAAAAAGTGCTCAACATCATTAGCCATCAGAGAAATGAAAATCAAAACAACTTTGAGATACTACCTTACACCAGTCAGAATGGCTAAGATCAAAAACACAGATGACAGCCTATGCTGAAGAGGATATGGAGTGAAGGGAACACTCCTCCATTGTTTGTGGGAGTGTAAACTTCTTCACCCACTCTGGAATGCAGTATGGTAGTTTCTCAGAAAACTGGAAGTCAGCCTTCTCAAGAATCTAGCAATACTACTTTTAGACATATATCTAAAGATGCACATTCACATTCCAAAGGCATTAGCTCAACTATGTTCATAGCAGCATTATTTGTAATAGCAAGAACCTGGAAACAACCTAGATGTCCCTAAACTGAAGAATGGATTAACAAACTTGGTACATCTACACAATGGAGTACTACTCAGCAGTAAGAAAAAATGATATCCTAAAATTTGCAAGCAAATGGATGGATTTGGAGAATATTCTCCTGAGCGAGATATCACAAACCCAGAAAGAGAAGCAAGGGATGTACTCACTCATTATTGAACTTTAAAAAAAAAAATGTCATTGTAAACAAGAGCTCAAGGCTAGAACATAGCTAAATGACACAGTACCTCACTTCTACATTGATGGCCTCTGGCAGGGGTGTGAGTGAAGAAAGACTTATTTTCTTTAAGTCACAGGGAGTTTAATTATGCTCCAGTAAGTAAATGAGCAGCATGAATGGTCGTTTTTATAAATGGGGAGATCATAAGTGTGGATATGAACCTGAGTGGACTGATAACTGAGTTTAATGGAGTGCATGATGTAAAACCATCAAATAGTAAATATATATAAAATAAATAAATTAGTAATTTAAATTTAAAAATGTTAAAGAAGCACTCTGAAAAGACTAAATGTAAGAATAATGGGCTAGGACAAGGAGAAGAATCTCACATCAAAACCTCAGAAAATATATATGACAACCTAACCTAATGAAGGGCATGACTATAAAAAGAAGTTTACAGTGCATTGAATAGACTGGGTCAGAAAAGAAGGTCCCCATGCCACAAAATAATCAAGCCTCTAAACATATAGAACAAAGAAAAAATATTAAATGCTGTAAGGGAAAAAGGCCAAACAAATAACATAAAGGTAGACTTATTAAGAATTATACCTTAGTAGTTTATGGAGACTCTAAAAGCCAGAAGGGCCTGGACAGAAGTTCTTCAGACTTGAAGAGACCACAGATGCCAGCCCAGACTACTATATCCAGCATAACTTTCAATCATCATAGATGAAAATAAAACCAAATTGTAGTATCATAAATGAGACTCAAAGTCAAATATCGGGGAAAGGCTAAAATATCAGAGAGGAAGCACCACAGTCAATTCTCACCCAGATGTCTTGTAACTTTTTTAGCTTTGCCCTTGGTCACTTCTGTCAGTCACTTGGGCCAGTTGTTTCTCCCTGTGGCTTCTTTTCTCTCTGGGTTTTTACCAAGCCCTTCAGTATTTTATCTTATCTAGGTTAGAATCAAAGGCATGTAGCCTTGAACTCACAGAAACAAAAAAAGTTTTGTCTTGAGTTGTGGGATCAAGGGTGGAGGTCACCACTCCCAGCTCTCCCTGTGCTGGGATTAAAGGTGTATGTGACTGACTCAGCTGTTTATCTTTGTATTTAAGGTTTAAGAATTTCCTGGGCTGTCTGCCTAGGATTTGACTGGGTGATCTCTCCCCAATATTCAAGTTTTATTAAATATGTAATATATATATATATATCCACATCAAAATGTTTCACAAATAATCAAATTTAAACCTTATCTACAAATACAAATAAAGCCCTACAGAAATACTAGAAGGAAAACTCCAACTCAAAGAAGTAAACTACACCTACAAAAATATATATAATAGATATTCTCATACCACAAAACCCAAAGAATGAAAACACACACACTACCAACACATACACCACCACAACAGCAATATAATAATATGAATTAACACTCAATGGTCCTTAACATCTCTCAATATCAATAGACTTAATTCACCAAAAAAAGACACAGGATTATAGAATGGATACAAAAACAGGATCCATTTTTCTACTGCATATAATAAACACATCTCAACATCAAAGATAAATATTATCTCAGACTAAATTATTGAAAAATATTTTTTTTAGGCAAATGGACTGAAGAAGCATGCTGGTGTAGTTATCCTAATATCTAACAAAATATACTTCAAACCAAAATGAATCAAAAGAGATAGAGAAGGATACTTCATATTGATCAAAGCACAAATTCACCAAGATGATGCTGCAATTCTAGACATCTATGCCTCACGTGCAAAAGCATCCACATTTCTAAAAGAAACATTAAAGCTTAAATCACACATTAAGCCTTGCACATTAATAGTGAGAGTATTTAATATTCCACTAACCAATGGACGTGTCATCCAGCAAAAACTAAACAGAGAGATAATGAAGCTAAGAGATGTTATGAATCAAATGGACCTAACAGATATCTACATAACATTTATGACATTTATAACATTATAAACACAAAAGAATATACCTTCTTTTAGCACCTCATAAAACATTTTCCAAAACTGACCACATACTTGAGCAAACCTCAACATATACAAGTAAGTTGTAATAACCTTCTATATCCTATCAAATCACTGTAGAATAAAGCTGAATATCAACAACAATAGAAAGTCTGCAGATTCATGGAAACCAAACATCTCCCAACTGAATGACTACTGGGTCAAGACAGAAATAAAAGAAGAAATTAAAGACTTTCTAGAATTCAATGAAAATGAATGCACAAATACCCAAACTTATGGCACACAATGAAAGCAGTACTAAGAGGAAAGCTCACAGCACTAAGTGCTTTCACAAAGAAATGACAGAGATCTTATACTAGCAACTTAAGAGCACACCTAAGAACTCTAGAACCAAAATAAATAAAAACATCAAAGAGGAATAGATAAATGGCAATAATCAAACTAGGGTCTAAAATTAATAAAATAGAAACAAAGAGAACAACACAAAGAATCAATGAAATAAAGAGTTGGTTACTTGAGAACATCAACAAGATAGACAAGCCCTTATTCAGACTAATTATAAGACAAAGAGAGATTATCAAAATTAACAAAATCAGAAATAAAAAGGGGATATAACAACAGACACTGATAAAATCTAAAGAACAATTAAGTCATACTTCAAAAACCTATACTCCTCCAAAAATCTAAAATAAATAGACAGTTTTCTCAATAGGCACCAGTTACCAAAGTTAAATCAAGATACTCAATGTAAATAGACTTATAACCACCAATGAAATAAAAGTAGTTAGTAAATGTCTCCCAACCAAAAAGAAAGAAAAAAAAAAACCTCATGGCCAGGTGGTTTTTGCACAGAATTCTACCTGACTCTAAAGAAGAGTTAACACCAGTACTCCTCAAATTATTTCACAGAGTAGAAACAATAGGAACATTGTCAAATTCCTTTTATAAGGCTGCAGTCACCCTGACATTCAAACCACACAAAAATTCAACAGAGAAAGAGAATTACAGACCAATTTTCCTCATTAATGTTGATGCAAAAAATAAGTAAAATACTTGCAAACTTGCAAAAAATCCAAGAACACATCAAAAGATCACTCACCATAAGTAAGTAGGATTCATCCTAGAGATGAAGGGATGGTTCAGCATATGCAAATCTGTCAATGTCATCCACCTTGTAAACAAACTGAAAAAAAAAAAAAGCCACATGAGATAATGTAAGGATTATCTCATTACATGCCAAAAAAAAAGTCTTTGACCAAATCCAACCCCCTTCATGGTAAAAATCTTGGAAAGACCAGGATGCAAAAAACATCCTAAATATAATAAAGGTAATTTGCAGCAAATCAGTAACCAACATTTAATTAAATAGAAACTCAAAGCATTTTCACTAAAATAAGCAACTAGACTGGGCTGGGCTGTTTGCTCTCTTCATATCTATGTAATGTAGTACTTGAAATTCTAGCTAGAGCAATAAGACAACAAAAGGAGATAAAAGGGATACAAATTGGAAAGGAAAAAGTTAAAGTATTGCTATTTGCACATGATATGCTAGTATACATAAGTAACACCCATTTCTACCAGGGAACTCCTATAGCTGACAAATATCTTCAGTGAAATGGCTGGACAAATGAGAAAAAAATTTCACCAACTCCACATTTGACAGAGGGAGTTATATATCCAGAATATGTAAAGACTCCAGAAACTAGACATCAAAAAACTAAAGAATCCAACTTTTAAAAGGGATACAAATCTAAACAAAAGTCTTAACGGGGACCGGAGCATAGCAGCATCCTCATCAAAGAGACCAGAGAGACTTCATCCAGCTATGAATCAGACAGATGCAGATTCTTAAAGCCAAACATTAGGTGCATCTCAGGGAACCCTGCCTGTGGAGGATGGGAAAGATGAACTGGAAGAACTGAAGGGGATAGGGATACTACCAGAAGAGAGCCCACAGAATCAGGTGACTGGAACTCATGGGCTTTGATCCTCTACATATATATTGTGACTGAGTAGTTTTGTGTTCTTGTGGGATTCCTAACAGGGAGAGGGAGTGGTCTAACTCTTTTGCCTACTTAGGGGACCCTTTTCCTTCTACTGGGTTGTCTCACCTAGCCTTGATGTGATGGTATGTGCTTGGTCTTATAGTAGTAGCATGTGTACCATGTTTGGTTGATGTCCCATGAAGGCCTGCTCTTCTCTGAGAAGAGACAGAGGGAGGGTAGATCTGGGGGAATGGGGAGGTGGGAAGGGCAAAAAGAGAAAAGGAAGGGAGGTGATATTACAATCAAGATGTAATATATGAGAGAAGAATAAAAAGTTTTTAAAGAAAGACATTTTAAAAAGATAAAATAAATACTAAGAATATTGAATTCATAGTTTAAATACTTATTGATAAAAATGAATATAAGTCATTTAGAATTTCAGCATAATCTCCATAAAAATTTAATGTTGTTTCAAACCAATTCTAAAATGTATATGAAATTATAAAAATATTGACTAGAATGACCAGACAAAGCAGTTTTGATTGACAGTAGAGGCAACCCCACCCCTTGGTTAAAGGTAAACTTCAAATCTCTGGATGAACAAAACAGTGTAATAATATCCTTTTTTAAAATGGTCCTGTAGAACAAAATAGCAAGCCAGAACATTAATCTATCAAAAGATTTCGTTTGCTCAGAACAAGGTTCACTGTGGGCAGCTGAAGCAAAGAAGGCTGGGAGGGCTGCTAAGAAAGCCTAACACAAGTTGAATAGTGCTCAGGGTATCAACTGAAACAGGTAGTTCAAATGCACATATTTATAATATTAATAAGTATTTATATTAATACAGATATCATAAACATATAACAAGTAAGGCACTGTGGTACAAGTAGTTAGTGGACCTATAACAATGGATTCAGTTATGGAATAATAACCATAAGGGAAGTAAGTAGGTTTTATATATAGGAAATTTCTGACCGTAGTAAAAAGTAGCAAGTAACAAGTCTATAGCAAACAGTATTCATTGACTTTGGAGCAAGAAATGAATAGTATGGTCAGAAAAGCCTTCCCAATAAATGTACCACCCACTTCACTTCTCTGTTGCTGTGATAAATCATCGCCACCCAAACTGGCTTATGGAAGAGAGAATTTATTTTTGATTATATGTGAAGAAGGATAGGATTATGCCGTGATGGTAGGCGTGGAAGTAGATGGCAGGCATGAGGACAGGAGCAGCAGGCTCACATCTTCAACTGCCCACTCAGGGCAGAGTGAACTGGAGGTGGAGCAAGGCTGGGAATTCTCAAAGCCCCTCCCCACAGGACCTGCTTCCTCCAAGAAGGGTGCCTCTGCCCTTAACCTCCAAAAACAGCACCACCAACATGGGAGCAGGTGTTCCGACACTTGAGTCTGTGTGGGATATTTCTCATCAAACTAATCACAACATGTTATCTCCCATTTTTCTGATGAAGAAATGTACTTTAGAAATAGGGCTGTGTTCTATTCCAAGTAAAGGAGAAAGGCTTCATAGGACACAAGACATGATATGGAGTATAAAGGAATCAAGAGATCATAAGGGTTTTTTGTAGTTCACCATATTTCCCTAGAGTGGTAGTCATGTGTACATTTTTAACACTGCAAACTAATGAGAGCAGACCAATGTCCAATGTGTGAACATTGGAATCATAGGAATCACTCTCACGTCCGTTCTCTTCTGCCTTTCTGCAGTTTGAGAAGACAGGAGAAGTCATGCCATCAATACCCTAAAAACATCTTATACAGAACACGATCACTAAGAGGTTCTACCAGAGACTCCAAATACTACAGCAAAAGCAACTGTATGGTTAATATGACAGCAGTAGTAATGCAGTGTGAAGGTGTTCTTTAACAGTATCAATGATAATGTTGGTACTGACATTATTTGTGACAGAGGAGTCCAGGTGCCATTGTTACTATCAGTACCATACTCAAATTCTACCTGCAGCACCCATATTCTTACCTCCTGCCCTGGGTGGCTAGAGAGTGTGCAGTCAGCACAGATGCAAGAGGTGAGGCAGCCACTAGACAGCATCTCACAGGCCTTTCAAGTCCCTTCTGCACCCAAGGCTCACTCAGAAGTCCTTCCCAATCCAACCAGTAAGCAATTGATGTAGGGAAAGCAGAGCAGGCTGTGTGTGCAAGCCTTGTATTTATGAGACTATTTGATAGCAAAAAAAATGTTCCCTGCTCTTCTTGACTTTCTTCATAAATCTTGGATGATAAACTAACCATGTATGCCTTTAACCCACACTGTATGATTCAAGCACAGACACTAGATCATCATACATGTGAAGGTAAGAGACAACTGTGGGAGTCCATTCTCTCCTTCCAACTTTAAGCAGGTCCTGAGATAGCCATGTTTCCCTAGGATGAGTATGCACCTTCTGAGTTATCTCTTTGGCCTCATATTTGTAATTATTAAAAAATTTATTCATTTTTATGTGTATATGTCTACATGAATATATGCCACACATTCATAGAACTCAAAAGGAGTGGTGGATCCTCTCAGAGCTACAGTTACAGGTGGTGAACCCCAAGCATGGGTGCTGGGAATTAAACTCTGGTTCTCTAAAAGAGCAGAAAGCGATTTGAAAAACTGAGCCATCTCTCTAGCACAATTTTCCCCAAATTTTATTATACTCTGAGAATGCAGTAAAAATAGCTTCAGTTAAAATAATATTTGAGGACACTGCTTAAACTGCCAACACTTTCATATCTTATTAGAAGTTATTTCTCTTTGAAAACTACACAAAATAATACTATAAAATAAAAGCACACACCTTCCAGTAGCCTTTTCTGAAGCACTGACTTTATCTCTAACTGTGATCTATCCATTTACAGTGAGTTTGAGCCTGCATAGATTACACTAAAAAAAAATATGCTTAGTCCCCAGACTGCTCTTAAATTTAACATTATACCAAAGTTGTGTGTCAAAAAATCTTCAGCTAGTGACTAAAGAAGAGGGTTTTGTACCACCATGACATGTAACATACCACAAATTATTAAGCACAGGCAGCCAGTTGACAACCATATAAAAGGAGTCTGTACGTGAGGTTTCCTCATCAGAAAGATTCTCAGGCCCCAAAGGAACTTCTTCTGGGTTTAAGTTGGGCATTGTAATGAAGAACAAGTGAATTCATTTTGAAGATTTCAACTTTGTGAGAGAAGCCAAAGCTAGATGCACTTGATCCAAGAAAGATTTAAAATAGCAACTTCTGGATAATACTCTACACCATGTTTAATGTACACAATATTTTAATTTTCAAATAGTGTAAATTTGCTAGAGACATACTGAATAGTTGGCAAGAGAAACTAAAGCGATGGAGTTTTAGGCTTGATTTTAGCTGCTACGATAAGGAATAAGTGTTGATATTGTTTTGGCTTTGATAATAAGGAACACATGAGACTTTATTTCACATACTCTACCTCTACACACACACTATTTACAGTTATTTATTTAACTCTGTTCAAACTCATCAGTCCAGACAGAGTCTAGAACACAACCCACTTGTATGTTACCAACTTTTTTGATTCAGAACTATGTCAGCTTTTCTTTCCCTCAAGATTTAACGGGAGTTTAGTTTACAAAATTCAAAATGAATCCAACAAAAATAAGCTAAAAACATGAGCTGTCCTCATGTGTCTTCTGTCCCCTTCTTGGGCTATTTTTTCCTTTAGTGGTAAAGCTGTTGCCTGAGGTTTTCTGAAATGCTTTCTCTGGCTGCTGTTTACATTCTGAACGCCTCGTCATGTGAAAGCTTTCATTCTCTACTGATACAGCTTTGAATGACATGTCTTTGAGAAGCATTCAAGCAGAATGTTCTGGATTCACAAGTAGATGATGTCATCCCTTGTATACACAATAGAAAGAAGAAAGAGACCTCACAGTAACCAGCGACTCTGTTGATGCTAGAACAATGAGAACAACCCAAGTACTGATGTTAGAATACTGCATAGGAGATGTCCAACTGCAGGACAATGTTGCCATTGTGAATGGAAAAGAGGCCAGCGAGATGGCTCAGTGGTGAAGATTCTTGCTGCATAAGCCTGAAGACCAGGGTTCAATACCCTGGACCCCATAAAGGTAGAAGGAAAGAATTGATTCGATGAGATTGCCCTTTAACATTCACACAGGCCCTGGGACTCATGTACTTCTCACACAAGTACATCATGCATCCCGGCCCACGCATACGCTAAACCTAGAGAGGGTGGTGATGAATCTCCTGACAGTCACACAGGGATACTTCTCCTAGGAAGAAAGTCTACCTTCAGTCAGGAGACGTGTTTTCTTTCTAATAGTAAACATGGGATAAGAAGATCTATTCAGAAAAACAAAATGCGACTTGGAATGCAAGGGTTCCCAGTAAGCTCACCAGTCACTCTCATTCTAAGGACTGAATGTGGATGCAGAGGAACTGGTGTCACTGTTTCTGAGACAAAATCCTCCCAAAACATCTGGGCCCAAATTGAGGGAAGCAATTATGATCGAAAGCTATCTGCTCAAGCCTTTGGAAAACAAGAGACTCAGGGTTCACTTGCTGTGAGAGGGATGAGGGTGTGGGCTGCCCTTCTCCTGGAGCGAGGCTAAGCCCGACTTAGGGAAGTCCTGGATCAGCTTTGCCTTCTCTAGAACAAGCTGACAGTCATGAGCCACCCACAGTTACTCTGGCTTCCTTCAGGGACAAGCAGAAAGCCTGCATCTTTTCTTTTTTTTAACCTGAATTTTAAACTTGTTCATAGTAAAAATTTTAGTCATTTTTGTAAATACCAATAACAAAAATTCTTTTTTTTTTTTTGAGCCTGTAACACTTGGATATTGAAAAAAAAATTCTCAGAACACTCAACACATGATTTTTCCCAAACTGTTTTCTAACAGTATCTTTTTCATGTGGAAAGATGGCTCCCAGCCCTGTCAGGCCACCTCAGGAAGATGTCCTTGCTACTGAACTTGCCATCATTCTCACTCAGTCCTGAGTAATTCTCTGTCTACTCCTAGGTGCATCTTGAATCATTTCCCTCTGCTATTTCTTTAGTTGAACTAGTCAGTGCAGACAAATGTAGTCAAGTGCCTGCTGGCATCTTTGCTTCCTCCGAGACCCATTCACCCCGCAGCATTCAGAATGCTGCTGCTCCGAAGATATTATGTGTTCATCCTTGTTTGCTTACAGATAATTCCCATGCTCTTGGAGTAAATCTAGTAGCTCCCATAGCCTACAAATCTTCACACAAGCCTTCTTTGGTTCCCCTCTCCTCTCCACTCTGTACTATATTCCTTGTTGCTCATAATGATTAATGTAATGATGCTTTTGTTAACGTAATGATGCTTTTGTTACTTTTCCAGTGTGCCAAGATTGTTGCTTCCTTTTAGCCCATTCATATACAGAAATTGGAACAACCATGAGACCAAGGTGACTACATCCAGCTAGTGGCGTTTATCTTCTTACTCTGAGCACTGTTTTCTTAAAGTGTTCTAATGGCAGGACTAGTGCATATATATATAGCCATTAAAGCCAAGGACTTTTTGTCAGTCCCCAGCTTTCTCTGGCCATGTGGAAACAGCGGGCATTCTTGCGCAGTTCCACCGTGGGCTTTAGAGGAATCTGATGATTGAGGGTGAAATAGGAAACCACATCGCTGGCAATACTCAGTTGGATTTCTAGTCCTGTCCCTTACTCAATGTGCAACCTTGAGGAAGTATTTAAACCCTCTAAGACTTAGTCCAAAAGGAAACATCAACGGGGTAGTCTACAGCGCATAAAGTGCTTTGAATGGTGCCTAAAACACAGATCAAAGGAATATAGCCTATACTTATTATTTGGTTCAACAGGCCATTAAAAAAAAAAAAGCATGATTGTGTATAATGACAGAAAATGAAAATTATTATTTGGAGAAAATAAAAACAATCCTTCCACTGCACTCAAACCATTTTAAAGCGATTTTTATTTGATTATTCTTTGTACTTGAACTCTGGGTTGAGCACAACTTGATCTCAAAATAATGATTTAAACTAGTGGAAGCCAGAACAGGCAAATTGTCCCCAGGCTGTAATTGTGATAAATTTAAAATGTGTTCTGAGTGATACATTGACCCAAATTCACTCAAGTCGTTCTAATTATGCTGTTGTTTATTACTATGACAAATGTTTTGACCACAGGATTGACACTAAAAACAAGCGGAGGTTCTGTTAACTTGCTGTAAATTTAAAAAGTGTGTGGGTTGTGTTTTGAGCAGCTCTAATAATAGTAGGATCATTTTTAAAGCCCTAAGACATGCACGGGTAGACAGTTATTTTTGTTTTAAACTGTATCTTGTAATTGGATAAAGATATTTTAGGTTTTTGTTTCTCATAATGAATAGAGACAGTTTGGGAAGCAGTATGCATCTGGAGGGTTTCAGCGACCCTCGGGAAATGGAGACTGGCCTCCTGAAAGCAGATAGCAGAATACAGACACATGGAAAAGATGGGTGGGCCTCAGGAGAAGAGGCAAAAAAAAGGTGTCTGCTGATGCTTCTTCCAACCAGTTGCTATTTTGAATGTAAGGCAGGCATGTCTGAGACATTTGGCCCCGTAATTAATAACCAACACAAACACACAAAAATGATTTCTTTGAAACTCTTGTAGATAGAAAGGAGATAATGTTGCCAGCCAACTCACGGTCCACCGTGGAGTTGCGAGTGCTGATGGAGGTTTATGAGGAACGAAAATGCATGATTTTTAGAGCTTTCCCTAAAACAACCAGTTCTTCCCAGAGAAGCCCAGCTGAGTCCATGGCCATTGACAGGACTCACTCTGTTTCATCCTAGATACAGACTTGTCCCTTTGGTTCGAAGTTCAGAAAGCACATTTAACAATAACCTACACGATTTGTAAGGCGACAACCGCATTCTGATTTCCCTCCCACAAGCACTTGCTCTCAATTGGTATTTTATAAGTATTAGACAAGGATTTGCTAGGCTGGAATGCAACATCCGGATTTCTTGATGGAAGGCAAAAGCACACAAATCCTTGGACCTAGGCCAGACCTAGAGATCCAGTTAAGTCCCTTCTCCAATTTGTGAACTACTATGTTTTTGTTCTGCTGTGATCTATTTTATAAAGATGCCTAAAGATGAAATCTTAGGAAAGAAGAATATAACAGATATGTGCCTACTCATTTTTGAGCCCTAGAAATGCTAAACAGAGTTGTGAACAACAAAACTTGACTGGACTGCCAACATCTGCTAAATAGAAGAACCGAATAAACAGGAAGCTAAATTCAGACAGTGCTGACCAAGCAATGCTCTGCCTCCCACACTTCACAGCCAACCTTTCTAGATGAGAGTGTTAGAGACACAGAAAAGAGACTGGAGACCACTACTTTGCAGGAATGTTCCAGGGTCCCGGTTGGCTGAAGAGTAGGAAGCCTTATTTTCCTTGGATGTAGAACAAGATGAAATGCATGGCAATTCCGGGAGGGTTCTTATTTGACCCCAGAGGAATAAGTCAACCACTCAGTAACCCTTTTCCATCAACTCCAGCATCCTAAGGGGAGGACTTATTTATAGCCTGCTTTTTAAATTTTTTTTAACTAAGAATATTATCAGTTACTTTAGTGCCTACACAGTTTAAGTAAGTGGGACAGAATTACTTAATTGGAAAATGTTTCTGTTTGCATCTGGCTTATTCACTAAAATGCTAGAACAAACCCGGTGACTAATCTTCAATGTGTGTGATTCCTGATGGCTATTTTTAAGAATGTGCATTAGCTACCTTCCTAAGGTACAGATGTAGAAAAGCAGTCATCGCACCAGAGCACAGACACAGAACTGATCCCTCCCGGCTGTCCTTCACATTGCCCACTCCCCTCCACTTTCCCCTCAGCTATTCCATTGGCTTACCTGGATATATATATGCTCACTCCATTCCCTGCTCAAAGAGAGTTCTCTACCTACCAAATACAGCAAAGTCTTTTCTGCCCTGACAAATGCAAGACATAAACAGTTCACCTTCCACACCATGATGCCATACTCCCGACTCCTGAATTTTAAAAACTGACTGTCCCAGCAAGCTCCAAAATGTTCATTAGTTTTCTTTCTACACTGAGGGGCACATATTACTCACTAAGACCTCCAACATACTCCTTTCTTTCTCCATATCATCAGTATACCATTGACTTAATGAGTCAGGGAGACTTTCTCTGTTCAGATATATGAGACGGTAGGGCAGGAAACAAGGAATCACTGTCTGTTTGGTGTGGATGTCAGCTCTATCTGACCTTCTTTGCTAAGTCAGATGAAAAGCACAGTGTCTAGTCACTAGATGCCCACTAGGTATTTGAGATTGTATTAATCTGCTCTGGAAAACATGGGACTTTTTGCATGGCAGAATTCTCCTACCAAATATCTACCCACTTACCAGAATTTGTGATCATGCGTGCTTTGCCTGAGCATTATCAGTACACTCTTTGGCAACCATTTCTTGGCTCCACTTGGCTCATAGCCAATCTATGTCATCAAGAAATTGAACCTAGCAGTTACCTCCCTTTAATCCGTGCACCAGCATTTCTTGGTCTTCATCATTTGTACCAGGAACCTGTATAATGTGAATCTATGCTCTTCTTGACTGCAAAGAAATCTTTTGGCCAAACATTTTTTGCCAGCTCCTGAGATGTTTTTCTTTTCCTGTTTGCACCAAAACTTCCTCCTTTGCTATGCTTTATTTCTTTCCAGCAGCCCCCTCTCAAACACATTCCAAACAGTCTTCCACTGCCTCCACTCTGAGGAACAGCTCTGCAAAGGGACCAGTGTCTAGACAACATCATTTCAACCCTCGTCATAATTGCCCTAATGAAACATCTGACACAAATGACCACTCTGTTCTTCCTAGTATATTGTATTCACCAACTTGTGTTTTATTCCCATACATGGGCTTACAGTTGGTGTTCTGTATAAATTTGTTTTTTGTGGTCTCTGGACTTCTTTTTCTATATATATGCTTTCCCCATCTTGTTCATAAATGCCGTCTTATGGCTTCAGTACTGTCTGTAGGCTGATTTTCATCTACAAACTAGTACTCTCCTTCAAATTTCAGATCTGTATATCAGTCCCTTATGAACTATATCTAAAAGGATGTTTGATATTCATCTAAAATTCAACAACAAAAAACAACTGATTCTTCTACAAGATCATTGAATCTCAGTTACAACTTTTCACACATACACATTAAATAAGTCAGTACTTTAAATTTTTTCTTTTTGAAACAATAATGACAAATGTCAGGATTTAAAAAGTATTTTTGAGCATTTGTATCCACAAAAGAAGAAAGAAAAAAAGAAAAACATAAGTGTAGGTACCAAAGAACAAATGATCTATTTAACTATGAAAAAACAAAAATTATAGTGAAGTAGTTTTTATAACCATGTATTCGATAAAAATTAAGAAGTAAGACAGCATTGCAAGATGGAAAGAATAAGCATTGCTTCTATTTTGGAGAACAATCTACAATGCCTAAAGAAAGTATAAAGTGTACATCTCGTGGCTCAGCAGCCCAACTTGGCAGAGTCACTTGAGAAGCTGAGCCCCTTCACTCCAAGAAATAGAAAAATGTGAAACTTCTACAAATAGCAGCTGATAAAAGAACAGGAATTTTGAACTGAGGAAGATAAATTAGTAATCTGGGAAATTTAAGCAGAGACATTTTGAGATGCAATAGAAAATTGCAGAAGAGGTGGAATATATTTTATTAAAATAAACAGAATCAAGGAATTCAAAGAGCAACGTGTTAGAAGCATCATTAATTATTGAGAAATATGACAATATTGTTTGTGGAAAAAAATATCTCAAAGGAAGATATGTGTACTTCAGAAGAAAACCATTTATCTGCAAAAAGATGCCATGGAAGTTGCCTTTGTGGGTCATGGGATGATGGAAGAAGACATCTGCAGGAGGATCTCAAAAACAATATGGTGCATGACAGGGAATAAGCTAAAAGAAGAAGGGATGGTTCTCATGTCACTCACGTGCAGGTCCTCAGTCCATGGGTTTTAAATTTTAGGTTATAAAGATGAAGATTTCATAATTTAATACAGAGAAACATGCTGTCAATCCTTACCAATTCTTTTATTAGCAATCTCGAAGTCATCAAGAATAATTCAAAGAGAAAACATAAAACCTGACAGGTAGGCAGGCCTGGCCCTCCATCACTTATGACATTTAGGCGAATGCATGGTCTCCATATCACTCACACATGGTAATTCGAAGAGGAAAGTATGACTTTTAGAATTTGAGAGTGCTATAAAACTTCAAGATGAACTTCAAGAAGCACATTAAATTTGTTTAGGCTGAGGTCACCACTTAGCAGAGCTCTAACCCACAAAATGAAGTGAGAGCAAACAGTAGCATCAATTGCCGAGGGTCACACTGAAAATGAGAACAGGACAATGAGAAGTAGAACTCACAACTGCTGCTCCATATGACCCTTGGCTCCCACTTCACTCAGGCCTCTGTGGACCCAATCATTCTATACTAACAAGGATGCTCTTCTGCTTTTCCTATCACTTGCAATTCATAGTCTAAAGTATTATTTAGTGAACAAGCACTGAGCCAAATATGTATGCGTTTTAAAATGTTGATTAAAATATACTAACTATAAACCTTGAGATTTTTCAAGAATATGTTTGATTTGCATTTTTTGAAGGTTGGAAAAATATATTTTTGAGCTAAGGTGATATCAGAAAAGATGTTTGTGGATTCCACGGTCATCCTCTCTGTAGTCTATCTTAGTCTTCTAGGAGCATCTGCAGGGTGCAGAGCAGCCATATCTTCTTAACAAGGTAGCAAATATGTATAGCAAAAGTGTACACCTGAAAAAAGTAGGTTTCTGGTGAATTATAGCTTTGGTTTGAAAAGGACATGTCTATAATTGTCACAAATGACATCATTAAAATGTTCTCAAAGTTAGAAAAAAATCACGCTATATCACACTTGGGAATATACCCAAAAAAAAAATCTGTATCTCATTACAGAGATACTAATCCATCCATGTTCATTACTGTTCTATTTACAATAGCCAGTAAATGAAAACAACCTAGATTTCCATCAACAGACTAATGGATAATAAAAATGTGGTGCATTTACACAAAGAAATATTATTCACTTGTTAATGAAAATGTAATTATGAAATTTGGAGGTAAATAGATTTAGACGTAATTATTTCAAGAGAGATAACCCAGACCCCAAAAGGAACATGAAACAGCTTTCTATCATTGTCATTGTGTTAAAGATATATTAGTTCTCGTTGGAGCACCCACTGAGGTCAGGAAATTAATAAGAGACTTTGGGGATAGAGTATTTAAAAAAAGAGTAGACAGAACATGTGGGAAAGGAGAGATGGTTTAGCAGTTAAGAGTAACAGCTGCCCTTCCAGGGACATAGGTTCAATTCCCAGCCTTTCCATGGTAGCTTAAAAGTGTCTCTAAGTCCAGCTCCAGGAACACAATACCCTCTTCTTACCTCCATGGGTACCAGGGATGGTACACTCAGATGTTATGCAGGCAAAAGTCCCCCCTCCCCCCACACACCAATAATTATTTTAAAAAATGTAGAAAGCAACTATTGTAGAAGCTTCCTAAAATATATACACACATGTATAAAATGAAGTAGAAATAAAGTTACCCAATGTCAATGCAAAAATGCCCTTACTAGATACTAGAAGCTGACAAAAAAACAAATCTCAAAAGAGGGTTGCCTCTTTTGAAGCTGCTGACTAATAAGGTCAAACATGACAGGATATTGCTAGGACTCTTGATTACCCTCCAGGGCTTGATGATTAAAACCTTATTGCTAAAACAACACATAATAGAGCTATATAACATGAAGAAATCAAGTGAATACTGTCCAGAAAGTTTTATCCCTACTCGCTAGCTTCCATGGTGCTGGAAGACACTGGATGAGGAAAAGAATCAACAGCACTGCTTATCTGTGAACACAAACTCTACAATATAAGGCCTGATCCACAAGTTGAAACCCATATTTAGCATTATCATTGGGGCTAAGAAACTGTGGCTAGACAAGTCAAAGACCTGAAGTTCACTAATGTTACTCTGCTAAATTGGCACAGAGTTAAACTGTCTCCTAATGGCATATCATTCTACCCAGAGATTAGTGCATATCTCAATCTATGACAGGGAAGCTTCTTTGTGAAATAGATGGTGATTATCAAAGAGACCCACAGCCAATCAAAATTCAAAATATATGAGACTGTCAGACTGAATCCTAGCATAGAAAGTAGGGGTGGCATGAAGCCCCAACATGAGTTAAGGTGCTATAGGTAGATAGAGCTAGAAAGAGAAAGTCAGTTTGCTGTAAGGGTATAGTCTAGAGTAAGGACATGCATTCAAGAACATAGGAGCAGCAGAGATTTGTTTGGTGGGATTAAAAATAAAAGAGAACACAAAGTTAAGTGTATTGAAAGTGAAGGGGATGGATCTGGAAGGACTTTCAGGTAGAGTAAATATAAACAAAATAAATTGTACAAAATTCTCAAAGAACTCATAGAAATGACTTAAAATAATAAAGTGAATGGATATGTGGCATGTTAAACATATGTATATGTTTGTATATACATACATATCAATAAATTTGAAATTTTAAGGAAGTTAGTTAATCAACTGGAAAAATAGCCTAGCAGTTTAGAGTACTTTCCATTCTTAAAGAGGGCCAAGGTTCACTTCCCAGCAATACATTAAGTAGCTTACAACCTCCTGTAACACCAGGTCCAGAGGATCTGATACCTAATACCTTCTCCTAGCCTCTGTGGGCACTTAGATGCATCTCTCTTTCATTCTCTCTCTCTCTCTCTCTCTCTCTCTCTCTCTCTCTCTCTCTCTCTCTCACACACACACACACACACACACACACACACACACACACAAAAAAAAAAAAAAAAAAAAAAAAAAAAAAAAAAAAAAAAAAAAAAAATGGCTAAGCATACCTATAGCAATGATCACACTAAATTTAAAAGGTCTAAATTCTTAAATTTATGGAAAGAGATTGTTAAATGTTCAAATTAACAATCCAGCTATATACTGCCTGTGGAAATCTATTCAAAATGGAAACACCCAAATATATTTTTAAAAAATGACAGACACTGTAGCATGCTAACACTAAGCCAAGGAAACCTGAAGTGTCTGTGTTAATGTTAAAAAAAAAAAAAGAAAAGTAACTCACAGCAGAGAATAACATCAGAATTAAAAGGTATCATTTTAATAAAAAAGTTAATTTAAGAATAAGACATATTATTTAACTAATTTTATAGATGGAATGTATGATAGAACAATTATATTTTAAAAATTTCACCACTCCTTTATTGAGAATTGATAGGACAATAAGGCAGAAAGTTAGTTAAGGTATAGAATATTTGAACAATTGTATCCACCAGATTGACCTAGTTGACACTAACAGAGAACTCTACACAAATTTTTTTAAAATCTAGACTGATTTCCAGTGAATACAAAGTATTTATCAAGGAAGATTATACTATGGTCTCAAATAAAACAAAAAATGTAGGGTAATCTAAATCAAGCAAATTTAATATCCAAATGATGTAAAATAAAATGAGTAGTCAGCAATAAAGAAATTTCTATAAATATCTAAATATTTAAAGGATAGTACCATTCCAAATAATCAACAAGTCAAAAAATAAAGCAAAAGAAAAACAAAGTGAAATGAATTCAGGAGATTAATTAGTAGTTGGGTGGAAATTTGTGGCAGTAAACATAAAAATATATCTAAAAATCAATGGTCAAAGCGGCCACCTACACACATGCAAATCAAACCCAAATAAGAAGAAATAAGAAAGTAGTTAAGACAATTTTAACAATTATATGATAATTATTTATTAAATTATGTATAATTATATAAAATGTAATTAATTTAATTATATGTTTTTTATTTAAGTATACAATCATATAACATAATTGTGTCAATTTAATATAATTAAGTCAATTATATATACTTGGTAATTATGGATTCAGGGTAAGAAAAGATGTTCTTTACAGAAAAAAAGTCAATGAATTCTAAAAGTTATTTTTTTTAAGATGAATAATATTGATAAGCTAATAGTCTAAAAAACAAAAGTTATAAAGTATCAGATCAGGAATGGAAAAGGGATTCCTGGAACCCAAGTTATAACTTCCAAAATTACTAAATTTGTATCTTAAAACTCTCCCATGGGCTGGGAATATGGCTTATGTGTAAGACCACTTGCCACCCAAGCAGAAGGACTTGAGTGTGGATCCCCAGTATCTATGTAAAAGCCAGGAATGGCCACACTCACCTGTGACCCCAGTGCTGGGGTGAGGGGCTGGGAGAGGAGGATTGCTAGGGGTTGCTCACCAGCCTCCTAACTAAAGAGGCAAACTTCAGTTTCATCTAGAAACCTTATCTCCAGGGGATAACGGAGGAGTGATAGCATAAGATGCCGAATATCATCCACTGACATACACCAAGCACATACATAGGTGCATAGTCCTGGGAATACTACATAACACACACATACACACACAATGTGAGATGTATTTCTGTATACTGTGAATATCATTGGTTAATAAAAGAACTGTTTTTGGCCTGTGGCAAAGCAACTCAGAGCAGGTGGGAAATCTGAGCATAGATAAAGGAGGAGGAGGATGGAGTCCGACAGAGACGTTATCCAGCATCCCAAGAATCAACATGTAGAAGAAACACAGGTAAACCATGGGCCATGTGGCAAAAGAGATTAATGAAAATGTGTTGAGTTAAGATGCAAGAGCTAGCCAGCAATATGCCTCAGCCATAGGCCAAGCAGCATGTAATTAATAGAAGACTTTCTGTGATTATTTGAGACCAAACAGCTATCAGTGGTCTATTTTGGAGAGCTGGCCTGGATCTTGGGGCTAGGCGGGGTCAGAGACACTTACTACACACACACACATAAACACACACACACAGAACCACCATTTCTAAAAATAAAAATATTATCACCATACAGACTCCTACAACCTTCAAAAACCAGATATATTTTCAAGTCAGTAACATAGGAGAAAGTTAACTGGATAACTAAATTTGTCAGCTTTCCATTAGTATACCAAAATACTTGAGATGATGAACTTATAAAGAGAAAATGTTTATTTTGGTTGATGGCTTTTCAAGCTTCAGTCCAAGGTTGAACAACTTCACTTCTCTGGGCCTCTGGCAAGGGCAACATGCCATGATGGCAATATACAAGTGAAACCACTTAGATCATCTACCAGGAAACAGTAAAACAAAGAGAGCTGGATCCCACAATTCCAGGCATATTCTCAGTGACCGAAGGGTCTTATGGGTCCCACCACCTCCCATTGAGTGTCATATTTGGAACCACACCTTTAACGTATGGCCCTTTAAGAAACATTCAACATCAAACCAAAGGATTCTACTCCTTGCCCTCAAAGGTTCATGTCTTGTCACAATGAAAGGTAACTAATTTTCAACTCTCCTCTAAAGTCTTTATTTCAGCATAGCTTAAATGTTGAGGTCCAATATATGCTCTGAAATTCAAGATAAATTCAATTGTGAATCACTGTTAAAAAAAAAAAAAAAAAAAAAAAAAAACCCCAAGGTGTAATAAAAGAATTGTATAGAGCCAAACACTTGCTCCAAACAGGAAGAATTGGAAAATAGTAAAAGCATCCCAATAAACATAAAAGCCAATTAGGGCAAGCACTAAATACTGTAACTCCATGGCTGTTACTACGGTGGGAAGGAGTCTTCCAAGGTCATCAGCAGGCCTCCACTAAAGGACATCCTGCTAGTCTCAGCCCAAGTAGCCACTCTCTTGAGTTGGCTTTGCACCCTGCCAAGTTTTTTGTTTTTGCTTTGTTTTTTCTGATTAGTGTTACATATTTTGGTCAACTCTATCTTTTGAAAGACTCTATTGATGCGTTAGCTTCAAACCCACAGATCTATTCCCATCCTCTCTGCAGGGTTTAGTGCAGATGTTCCAATCCATCAGCACAATACTGGACACCCAGGGTTTTTCTGAAATCCTGGTGGAAACTAGGAAGCTACCATGACTTCCTAACATATGCACTCTTCATGCTTGCAAAATTAATATTTTATATATAGAGACATATATATGATATCAAATTGCTACTCCTGAAACTGTAGGTCAATCTTCTTGAACCAAAACTGCAGCATTTGAACACTTCACTGGCTGAATGAAAGAGAAAGAAGATTAAGGTAGCTATATCTCCACACAGAATCAACTCCAAGATGAGACATAGATAACATCAAATCACAACTACCGATTGTTGTAGGTACAAAATTTCAAGAGAAAATTTGACACATGTAATTGAAAAGTACATGAAAACAATAATAAGTTATGATCAAGAAAGACTTTGACTAAGAATGAAAACCTGCCCAACATTTCAAACTTAAGCAACATTAATTTGATGGTAGTACTTGTGATTTTACGTGTCTTTTTACTTTTCTGTGTTGTTTAAAAATATACCGATATGTAAGTAGCCTTAAAATCATTTTTAAATATCAATAAATGCATTTTAGATGTAATTTATCTCATTAATTTTTTAAAAACAAACACTAAACTATCAAACAGAAGACAAATAATTTACAAACTCCAAGATCATTCATTAAATATAAGTTCACAAACAATTTCTTCTTCAATTTAATAAAAAAGATCCACAAACACCTGTGGAAAATAACACACTAAATGATGAAAGATTGGATTATTTTCCACATATCAGGAAAATATTATGTCTTTAATCATTTCTTCAGAATCTAGTAGAAGTCCTTATCAACTTAACATAGCAACAGGCAAATCAAAATACACAGACACAAAAGAATTTATGTGTCTTGGCCAAAGAATATTGTTTATGCATAGATTTTGAAAAATATAAACTTTTATTAGAAAGAAATATAAATATACCATTGAAATAACAATATAGAAAAGCACTTGATAAAATTAATACTATTTAAAGGTTCACCATTTGAGATTTCCCTACTAAACTGATATTTGTTTGTAATCAAAGTCAACATGTGGGTCACTTTTTTGGTCATCTAAGATCATGTGCAGAATGGCGAAAATTAACCTTTGAATTTTCACAAACCAACCAAATTGGAAAAACTAATACTTTTTTGGTCTGGGATGATTTGAATGAGAATGACCTCCACAGGTTCATAATTGAATACTTACTACCCAGCTAGTGGAACTGTTCAGAAAAGATGAGAAGTTGTGGCCTTGTTGGAGGAAGCATGTCACCAAAGGTGAGCTCTGAGGCTGCAGAAGACTCCTGCCATTCCTGATGTTCCCTCTGCCTCTAACTTGTGGTTTTGAGATATAAGCCCTCAACTATTACTGCCAATATGCCTTAGATTCAGCCTCCTGGATGCTAGTCCACTGAACTCATAAACCCAATTAAACACTTTCTGTTATTTGTTAACCATGTTCAAGATGTTTGGAAAAGTAACTAATACTGGTCCCAACCATCATAATAAAAACAAGTTTCTTCTTCTCCTCCTCCTCCTCTTCCTCCTTCTTCCTTTTTTTAAAGCTGCTTTCAGTGTGTGTGTGTGTGTGTGTGTGTGTGTGTGTGTGTGTGTGTGTGTGTGTGTTTTAATTAAAACTGGAACATGGCATCAATAGAATTGTGTACACAAAATCAGAAAGTCTTCCCTCCTCATTTAAGCCTGTCTGCAATAGCCACACAGACATTCCAGAAGTTTCTTCAGAGAGAGAGAGAAAGAGAGAGAGAGAGAGTAACATGAATCAAAATATAGTCAAGTAAACAAAAAAATGTATCCAGCACCTAGATAAATGTCTCATGTGTTAATAAGACTCTTGCAGATGACCTGAGCTGAGTCCCTCTCACCAAAGTCTAGTGAATCACAACAGCCTGAAGGCAATGCTCCAACTTAACCTTCCTAGTGTTGCCACCTGTTAATGCAGTTCCTCATGTTATGCTGACCCTCAAGCATATAATTATTCATTGCTACTTCAAAACTGTAATTCTAAGA